>JAFVLL020012642.1:0-27359 GCA_021397915.2 Tor tambroides | reverse complement strand
TGTTTGGTGATGAGTTTTTGGCTCAATGTCTGCATTTACAGTCACACCAGAGGTGTTCAACTGGGATTAGGACTTGGTTTTATGCAGACCAGTCAAGTTCTTCCACACTTTGATATGCATCAAAATAAACCATGCATTATGCAGCCATGTGTATCATCCAGTTGTGCAACACATGGTCAAAGAACAGATGGCAGAGAATAACATCAGTGTAGGTTGCAAAACGTTTATTAGGCCACTGATATGGTGGTGAATGTTATGTAATTCATTGCCAGAGGAAGAAATGAATTGAAATGGTAGCTGGTGCATGTGTCTATCTACACTACTGGAAATCAGTGCAGATGAAATCATCCAGATGTTCTGAGATGGAACCTTAAACCTTTATATAATCTTCATTTGTAAATTTACATTTGTTTGTAAAAGTGTAAATGTTTTATATTGGGAACATGAAAAAACAATGAAATTTCAGCAACATTTTTTGTAGCAGTGTATGACTGTCAGTTTACAACCACAACATGGAGAGTGTTCGGAACAGGGTGAGTTAACACATGGATCATCCAAAAAAAATGTGTCCACAGATACATTTATAAAGGTTTATTTCATTTGTTGCAGGCAGTGATGTATTCAACAAATGATAATTAATAAAAGACAGTTTTAAAGCATTGCACGCTTCAAGAGCACATCGAACTGAAATGAAGTAGCCGAGGTTTGCTGTGCTTTACCCTAACGTTACACAAAGAATGCCGATCAAAGAATGCAATCATTCAGTCAGGGACGACTGCACAAAACGTGCAAAGTTTGTGTGACCAAAAATGTGCACTGCTAACTAATAAAAATATTATAAACTTTTACGAAATGACGAACAAATGCAGTTCAGGCATATTAAGTTTGTACAGCGCTACCCTTTTTTTTTTTTGCTGAGATACGAGGCGCGTGAACTAAAATTCTCAGTTCCACGCGCATGTCTGGGAAACTCATGAATATTCATGTATGCTCCGCCCAATGAAACCGAAGAAAATTCCTAACGCATGTCGTTTTTACCACTGTCATGTATTTTTGAAATACTACACAATTCCACTAGAGGCCGCTCTAAACTCACACATCTGTTGTTTCAGCCCGCCCTCTCAGGTTGAACTTGATGAAAGTTAAAAAAGCTGACACAGTCAGAAATGAAAACATTTATGGGCACAAAAGCTTAAATATATACTTGAACAAAACAAAAGCTTCGTTTTTGTATTTATCCCTACTTAACATTAACAATTTTTTTCTTATTATTAGTCTAAAATGTGATCCTAAAAGTCCTACACTACAGTCTAACATACTATGGATTATATAGCCTACAATAAGCCTATATTAAACCTTAATGCTATATATGATAATAATAACAATAACAATAAACATTTGGCATTTGTTTATGTATTATATACACCACATAAATATTATGTGTACTATTATTTTTAATAATATATATATTTTTTGGTTCTTCTCACACATACAGCAGCTGTGTGAGTTTTTTTCAGGCCACTCGATCAGTGAGTTTGTTTCCGGTTGTGTCTCTTATGTGTAACACACTCAGCTGCAGTCAAGTTGAACAGCTCATGACTGCTGGAAACGACGAGTTTGGATTTACACACATTTCTGACCCACTTCATTTGAGTCCGTTGGGTTCTAGCAAGAGAATAAAGTGTATTTGCTGATGTAAATAAACTATTTTGTGAAGGATCGTTTCTGGCAGAAGAAAAATGTCTGGATGAAGAAGAGAGAGTTTATCGCCGTTAAACTGCAGGTTTCTGTAATGACTGGTTAATGTGTGTATAATGGAGACGAAGGTAAGGACTTATTTGTCGTATTTTTGGTTACACTTTGTGTCTGATCTGTTTGTAATTTCTTTGCACTGAGATCACACTGGGTTTGAACTGGCAAAGTATTTCCAAACACACGCCGATATATTTGCTCTTAAGTGTTTATAACCGTCACATGCATCATAACTGACCCGTTTAACACTCAGAAATGGGTCTAATGTGTCTCTTTTTGTTATTTTAACGATGTTTAAGGCTTTTTGGTGAACGTAGGAAAATATGGATCATTAAGTGTCTTGTGACATTTTAGTGAGGGCATGACGTCATCTGCAATGCATACTGGGATATGTAGTTAACTTTTAATGAATCATTCACCAAGTTTAGTTAATCATAGAACCAACACACTAACTAATTACCCGCGTAATTGAGACCTTAGGTCTCTTAATGTAAATTCTCCTTGGGATAATATGTTAAGTCTTATGGGACCCATTAATGAGAGTCTGTCATTTAGGTATAAATACATATACTCAGATATTGCTTAAAACAGATCATATTCCTGGTCAGTTATTGTACTTTTAATGCCTCAAAAGTGAAATAGGTTTGTGGTCATTTCAGCAGTTCTTTTGTATATGTTTACCTATAAATGACCTCAATTAAATTTGCTTTCAATTAGTTTTGTGTCTGTATGAATACTATGACTTAACCTTAAAAACAAACTCACTTTAACCGTCACATGCTTAATGAACTTTAATTATAATGACTACTCATTTCTGTAATTTTACATTTGTTTGTTTATCATAAACAGGGCTAATCCAAAAATTACATTTTTTTTCTGTCTGTAAAAGTACTATAAAGTACCTTTAAAAGTAGTATTTGTGTTCACGAAGTATGATTGTAATTGTAAAACTATATTTCCTGTTTATGTGAAGCGGCTTTGACATAATCTGTATTGTGAAAAGCACTAAACAAATAAAGGTGACTTGACTTGATTTAAAATTGCATTCAGTTTTAATTTAGCTTTATTTTTAAATTAGTAATCACTTTCAGTTTTAATATAGTCACCCTGCTTTAGTCTAATTTAGTCCTGCTCCCTTGACTGTCTATATGAGGATATTTCTAATGATGGAGGGTTTCATGGTTTCATCACTCACATCATCACTTTGTTTTGTTTCTCTGGAAGGAAGACTTGTGTAAATGGTTATGCACATTTATGACATCAGATGGTTTGTGGTGTATCCATCACTGTTTTTAAAGTGCTGTCTTTCATTTGAAGTGAATTCTCTCACACACACAGACTCTCTATGTCTGACAATCGAGGAGTCGTGGCTTGTGAATTCCTACATAGAGAGAGCCTGTCTCACTGTTCATACAGACCTCACTGTTTGCTATTGCGATAGCTTCAGGATGTGTGTGTTTCTGTGTTCCCTCTATGTGTGTTAGAATAACGGGAGCTTTGTGGAAGGTGTTTTTTTTTCTCAGTGTACTGTGGAATTGATTCTGCTTTGTGACCATTTATATGCTTTTCATCACAAAAATGAGCTCTGTATAGTTCTGTTTTAACTTTATTATTTCTTTCTTTATATGTATGTATATATATATATATATATATGTATGTATATATATATATAATATATATATATATATAACTGACTCTAAAAGTAAAGGAAAGACAGAACAGGAAATACGATTTTGCATTAAAAAATCAATTAAGTGACTTTAAAAACCTTTCACCCCCAAATTCTTATTACTGAAAAAACATCCTGTTTAAACTAAATGGTTTTTCTTTTTTTTTCTTTTTGTTTTTTAAAACTTGGCATTAATTACATTCAGAAAATACTACCACTATGTATACTCAGTTGTACCCTAGAAATCTACTTAAATTTAACGAATTATTATTTAATTAATTATCACTTTATTTATTTATTCATTTCTTCCATTAGAGTAATGAGAATGAGGGTTTTTGGCATTGCAGAAATGTGATTTGGGGAAAAATATGATTAATTGTCTTGAAAATCAAAATGGAAAAAACGCAGTGGTCAAAATAAGCTTCAATTTCTTTGTATGATATATAACTTAATGTTCTTTTTTATGATTTTGTGCTAAAATGATCCAGAGACTTCAGTCGTTTTTGTGTGATTCACCAATTTGCAATGGTGAAATTTGTTCAGGTGAAAAGACATTAATTCATTGAGTACAAGCATGTAAAAAAAAAAAAAGAAAAATTCCAGAAACTGTGTTAGTTAAATGTTAAACAGGTTAATGCTGAGGTCATGTGAATTTAATGGTGTCCAAAAAAAAAAAAAAAAAAAAATCCAATCAAACAAGTCTAGCTGGTTCTGTTCTATTAATAATTAATGATTGCCCAACACATTTGGTGTCTGTCTATGCATGTGTTTTATTTACGCATGTTTAATCTCCACCCAGGCACAGGTTTTATATGATTTCACAGCAGAGGCTGGAAATAATGAGTTGTCGGTTCGAGAGGGTGAGACAATCACAATAACCAATCAGGTGAGTCTATTTGACTTTCATAACGTTTTACAGCACCCGACTCTCCATGTCTGCTCCGAGTTGTTGCATTCGTATGGATGGATTAAAACCTTCCTTCTAAATGTGATCCATTCTCTTCTGTTCCCAGAGCATTGGTGGAGGATGGATCGAGGCAAAGAACTCCAGAGGAGAAGTCGGATTGGTACCAGAGGACTATATAGAGGTAAGCAGTGGTTACCAAAAATGGCTTTTACAAAGGTGACATACTGTATGTGTATACTCTACTTTTGAAAAGCTTGGGGTCAGAAAGAAAGAAAATAATATAAATAATTTAATTTTTTTTAAAAAGATGTCCATTTCAAATAAATGCTGTTCTTTTAAACTTTCTTTTCATCAAAGAATCTTGAAAAATGCATCACAAAAATATTTTTGCAGAAATATTAAGCAGCACAACAATTTTCAACGTTGATAATAAAAAAAATAAAAAATTTAATGAGAAGTAAATCAGCATATTAGAATGATTTCTGAAGGATCATGTGACACTGAAAACTGGAGTAATGATGCTGAAAATTCAGCTTTGCATCACAGGAATAAATTACATTTTAAAATATATTCAAATAGAAAAGTTATCTTAAATAGTAATAATTCACAATATTGCTGTTTTTGCTGTTTTTGATCAAATAAGAGACTTCTTTCAAAAAATAAATCTTACTGACGGTAATGGCTATAACAAGATTTACAACATACATATACAAACGTAAAAGAACATTTATTTTACACAGTAGATACTTGGATACAACTCAGAAATATTTAAAAACAGAAAATGTGCGTACTGAAGTTCAGATACTATCAGTTTATCAACTAATATTTCAAAACATTAGCTGATTAAGTTCCTGGGTGTCTTTCAGTCTGTATGATTAAAGTATATAATACAATTTTATTATGATTTTCTCTCTTTTGCTGTAATACACATCTGGCAGTGTTTTGAAACCAAAAGGACAGAGAAACTATCGCTGCTGGAATGTGACCTGTTTGATCAACAGGAAGTGTTTTCTTTTCCTGTGGCCAGCCAGATTTGAAGTGTGTTAATGTACGGCTGAATGAATGCGCTTGCTTTATTTTATAATACTTGGTATTGAAAAATAGGATTTTCCTTGCTCTTTTAAAAATACAAGAGTTACACCAGTATTGTTTATGGAAAATTAAGCCTAAAAACATTCAGAAATCTGAACGTTCAGTTGTTTATCAAAATAGGTCCAGCAGTATCTCTGTGCTAAAGTGCATCATACTGTGTAGCTGAACATAATCATATTATAAAGCCATCCTGAGGCAGTCGTGCACATGGAGATCTGGTAAACAGTTTACACTCTGTATAAATAGGCTAGGTTGTGGAGTGATTCCGCCTGCTGCTGGCCACAGACATACATTTCAATTTCCCTCCTGTCCCAAACTCACAGCTGCAGTATCGTACATACACACATGCTTCCTTCATTTCTCTGTTCTCAGAGCCAAACAAATGACCACATGTTCACACTTCTCCAAATTCACATTCTTTGCGCACCCAAAGCTGTTGTTTGTTGTGATATTTAATGCTTGGATTTTGATGCTTTGTTGTTGTTTTTTTTAAATGGAAGTAAAAGTCATTTCTTAAACGCTTATGAATAAAAAGTAGGAAAAATAACTGAAAATAGGCCTTTGACTAGTCCAGACTTTTATATAAAGTCATGTAGGGGCAATATTTTGTCAAATGAGTGCCTCAGAGTGAGCAAAATATTGCACCATACTAAACTAAAACATTAATCTCACATTTTGAGTTGACAGAAAATCAATCAAGGCTTATGTTTTTTGAAGATTAAAATGCATTGGCCTTTTGGATATATTTAATCCTCAGCCTCGGCAGCAAATGTGTCTGGAAATGTCACTTTTCTTCGACTTCAGCTGGAGGAGACTTTCAACTATTTGGACTTGAACAAGTTTGTCTATGCATCTACCAATTTATATGCTACCAGCAACTGTAATGCATGAGATATCATATTCCCAGATGTCAAGCAAATTTTAGGGGTCAAAAAAATAAAAATAAATATTTTTTTATAGTAAAGATGATAATTTAAGAAAGGTAACATTATTGTATTATACTAAAAACTATTATTATATACTATAAAATCTAAAATGTGACCCTGGACCACAAAACCAATCGTAAGTGTCAATTTTTCAAAATTGAGATTTCTACATCATCTGAAAGCTGAATAAATAAGCTTTCCATTGATGTATGGTTTATTAGGATCGGACAATATTTGGCCGAGATACAACTATTTGAAAATCTGGAATCTGAGGGTGCACAAAAATCAAAATGTTGAGAAAATCGCCTTTAAAGTTGTCCAAATGAAGTTCTTATCAATGCATATTACTAAACAAAAATGAAGTTTTGATATATTTACGGTAAGAAATTCATTAAATTTCTTCATGGAACATGATCTTTACTTAATATCCTAATGATTTTTGGCATAAAATAAAAATGGATAATTTTGACCCATACAATGTATTTTTGGCTATTGCTACAAATATACCCCAGCGACTTAAGACTGGTTTTGTGGTCCAGGGTCACAGATGTTTTACAAAACTTACATTTAGTCTCAAATAACATAAAGATCTAAGTTAGTGTACCATCAAGCTTATTTAATTCTGATTTGAAAAGGACCTTGTGAATTTGTCTCTTCATGTTCTTCTAGGTTAAACAGGCTCAACCTTTTACCTCTGGAGGAAATGCAGCGCCCCTCGATCTCTCGTTCTTCGACAGTCACACACCGGCCCCGGCCAGCACCGCACAGGTAAGCCATCGTGATTAAGATGGGTAAATTTCACATGTGAATCATTCAGTCTGTTGACTAATGCTGCACATAAACTGGTCGGTTTTATTTATCATGTCTGTTTAACACACTTTTCTGTTCATTCTCGGTGTAACACTCCTTCTCTGTGCTTTTCTCCCACTGTTTAACTTCCTGAGAGGAAGTGAGCAGGAAGGGAGATTCCAATACCGAAGCATAAAACTTCTTACTCAGAATGTAAAAATGTGTGTGCAAGCAAACTCTAAGACTCAGAATAAAACATCCTGTGTCTTTTATTCAGAGGATCAGCCAAATGTGAAGGGGCCTGTTTTATTCAGGGGCCAAATGTGAAGGATGGTGATTTTTAATTAACATACAGGATGAAGTGTTTGGATTCTCCCATATGGTAGTGAGGTACTGTGGGTTTGGCCTTCAGTGCTGAGACTGAAGTTTTCATTGAGTGGGCTGCTTTGTTTTTTGGAGGAACCATGACTTGTTCAGCAGCATTTTGAAGAGTGGGAAGCCTTTAGTTGCAGAGCATTTGTTTCCAGAGGGCCTGCCATTGGCTTTAGTTTTGAGTAGATTTTAGCAGTATTAAAGACAACATGAAACCACTTTCATCTGACTTCCATTAAGTGACACATGTGACCCTGGACCACAAAACCAGTCTTAAGTCGCTGGGGTATATTTGCAGCAATAGCCAAAAATACATTGCATGGGTCAAAATTATCAATTTTTCTTTTATGCCAAAAATCATTAGGATATTAAGTAAAGATCATGGGCCCATGAAGATATTTTGTAAATTTCTTACCGTAAGTATATCAAAACTTCATTTTTGATTGGTAATATATATTGCTAAGAACTTCATTTGGACAACTTTAAAGGTGATTTTCTCAATATTTAGATTTTTTTGCACCCTCAGATTCCAGATTTTCAAATAGTTGTATCTCGGCCAAATATTGTCAGATCCTAACAAACCATACATCAATGGAAAGCTTATTTATTCAGCTTTCAGATGATGTAGAAATCTCAATTTTGGAAAATTGACACTTAAGACTGGTTTTGTGGTCCAGGGTCACATATTTCAGAACATTCAGCAGGAGGTGAAACATATTAGAATGTTAGAATACTCAGGACATGTTGTAGGGCTGGACATTTAAGCATAAATGAAATCGAAACCGAAATTGAGAACCTCTAAACAATGTTTTTTTTCTCTGACTTTTCCCCTCCATTGTGTGTCCCCTCCATCAAAATTGCGTTAAGGGCGATCGTTTTAATTTAAAAAACGAACTAAAAAACAACCCGCGCCAGCAGCCCGAAGCAACATAAACCTTGAACGCCGAGTCATCTGAACAACCAGAGCAGTGTAAAAATAGCGTTTTTACATTTTTTTTTTTTTAATGTGAAAATATTCTTTTTTTCTGAATATTTAACTGAAATGTGGCTTTTTTCATAAGATGTTTTTATTTCAAGAAATGTGTGCTTTGATTTCAACTGTTCAAAATATTCAATCAGTAAACATAAATAGTTTGTTTCCTTCAGTTATTTTAAAGGGGTCATCGGATGCAAAATTCACTTTACAAGTTGTTTGAACATAAATGTATGTTGGAAGTGTGTGTACACATCCATCCTATAATGATAAAAATCCACCCAGTGGGTTTTTTAAAATCCCTATTTTAAAATCCCGTTTCTCAAATCAGGCTGTTCTGAGGTTCCTGTCAGAATGATTTAGTTCTGTACAGGCCCCTCCCACGATAGTTGATTGACAAGGCTGTATTACCTTAGACCCGCCGTGAGTGAGCTGTCATCAGTCCACCATTGTTTCGACTCCAGAGCAGGGGAAGACGAGATGTCTCCGATTAAGCGATTGAGCTGTTTAGTTGTTGGATGTAATAATGAATATAGCAGTCGTCATTTCCTCCCAACATCTGAGCCACTGAAGACGCAGAGGATTAACGTTACTTTCATTTTGAAGGGAATGCGCCGATCCCCGATCTACATAAATGCGTCTATGTTCGCCCAAATCATTTGTGATCCAGCTTTATCTACAGAAGTGAGTATAAAGGTTTTTATGAATCTTTGCAAATCGCCTTTCCTAATAATGTTCTAGTTAACCAGTTTCGCGGCTGAAGTTTAGTATGCTCCATAGAGGTATATACCTAGATCCCTCATTATCGACTGTTTCTATGGGCCGCGATATGTAAGCCATCCGCCATTTTTGGAATGGTCTGCGAATCTTTGAGCGCATTGACTGTGTGCATCTACAACAGCAAGTTATATGCTTGTATAACTTTGAATATTCATTGATTATTATGGTGAATGCGAGATGGCTGACGCGTCAACGTATCTGGAGCGGTCGAATAGGGAATCTACACATATCTATGGTCTGCTCGTCACTCCATGGAAGAGAGCATTTAAAGCAACATGGACTATACTCAGTTAGAACAGTGTGCTGAAAACAGAACTGATTTTGACAAGGTAAAGGTGTTTTTTTTTACACTACCATTGAGAAATTTTAACCAAAGTATGTTATAGACTTTTCATTAAAACCCTAAAGAATCATATCAACTTGTGTAAAATGGGCATCCGATGACCCCTTTAAAATCACAAAGATAAGAAATGCACTCTTTCATTAGAAAAAATATTCTGCCTTTAAAGGTGCACTAAGCAGCGTCCAATTCGAGGAAGGGCTCGAATTGGACGCTGAGGTTGCGTTGTTTCTTTTTGATAGGTGAGTAACGTTGATTTTGCATTGTTTCACACAACTTATCTGTGTTGGCTTATGTTTGAATATGCTTGAGTGTCATCTTCGCTTGTTTCCGCGATTGTCGTTGCCATGGTTGTGTACGTACATGTGGGGCGGAGATATCAAAATAGGGGCGAGGTCCTGTTGGGGTATAGGCGTGTTTGTTTTGGTGCTTTCAAATATCAACATCATTTGGCAAAAATCGCTTAGTGCACCTTTAATAGTTGAGCATATTTACAGTACAAACCTTGTCAGTGAACTATGATGGAAAATAAATAAATAAAATAATCAAGGTGAATCAGTTAATCGAGAGTTTGATTTTAGGTGATATCGTCCAGCCCTAACGTGTTGTTAAGTTGTTGGCTAAAAATTGGTTAAAAATGAAATTCTTTTAATATAAAATGAAATTCTTTTAATTACGAATCATGACCATAAATAGGATCAATGTTGAGTTCATGTTGTCTTCAAGTTCATCAGAACTGATCATGTAAAACCATCCCTGATGACAAGCAGTTGTTTATGGTGTTATCTCAAAGCCTGAAGCTGATTGGCTAGTCAAGGGACAGACTTTAACCTAGTAGCTGTAGTCTGTATGCGCTTAATGAATCACTGATAACAGATGTGAAACCAGCAGCCAGCAGCAATGCTAGATATTTATGAGTCATTGTAAAATGTGTGGTGTAAAATGACAGTTAACCACAGACGTCTCTATAGGCACAAATATTAGTCAGCTCTCTCTAGATATTTTTTATTAGTGGATCATCAAGTAGTGATATATAATATTTTGCTGTAATTCAGATTTGCATTGACTTGTCCTGGCCAAAAACTACCCATTTGGATAGAAAGAGATGGGGGGTGGGTGTGGGTGATGGTGACATGTAAACCGGTCAACCATGTGCACTCAGAAAATATTTAGCCCTAAATTATGGTTTTGAATTTGGATTTCATTTGGATTACACTGTTTTAACATGAACTAATAAATTCAATATGATGCATATTTAATCATACAGAAAAGAAACAGACAAGAAACAGTCGGCACCTAAAAAAAAGACTTTCAAAATGAATTTATACATAAATATTGTGAAAACAATTACATTTTAGTTAGGTATGAACATGGCTAAAATATGGCTAGCTATGGAACAAGCATTATTCTGTTGGTTAAAATTAATTAATTTGATTAACTGGTTTGTTAAACTAATTAGATTTATTGATCAAAAATATATATAAATTTAAATTGTGTATTTAAAACACATTCAGTTTATTCGTACAGAAATATTACATTTTTTTTTGTTGTTGTTTACCTTTTACCTGTTAATTCCTGTAGGTTAAAATTGTATAATCCAAATGGATGGGAAATTTAGATTAAATTTAAATACATAAATATTAAATTTAGACCAAAATGTTTTTTGAGCGTGTACCAGTGGAGAGCAGGATTGTCTGAAATTGATCATACTACAATAATTGGCTGGTGTGAAAACAATTGAAATAATGGAGCAGCTGTGTCTGTTCAAAGTTGTGCAGACAACACAATAAAAAACTGGTGTTTTTGAGTGCTGTGGCGTGTCATATGAAGTTAAGACCGTTAAGTAATTGCTCGAGTTGTGGTTTCTTTTGATGATACAAGCATTTTTCTGAAATGCATCAGAAATGAAGTGGACACTGATGGTGAAGTTGCATGACTGTGTTTTAGCACTGTGCTTTAGAAACTATTTGTTTGATGAGTAATGTTTTGTGCTAGTTTTTGAACTGTGTGTATTGTAAACCCTTGCAGGTCTCAGCTGGGCCTCTGCTATTGAAAAAAATCAGTGGTTTGATGAAGAAGGTCTTGTCTTTAGGGTCATGTCAGGGTAACCCTTCCCTTTCAGCGCTTTATGATGATGTCACGTCTTTCCCCTAAGGTGGATGTAGCTCAGCCGGAAACCCCAGTCACCCCAGTTACCCCAGGATTTTCCTCCCCTGATGAGGTACCCTAAATACATTTGGCATGACGGACGCCACGCATGCTCGATTTTGGAGCCCTCACTAACAAGACCAAAACCTAAACACCCTGTTCTCGGGGTCTGAATGCTTTCAGATTGAATCAGACCCCACTTATCACACCAGACAACTGCAAATCACACATCGATCAAACTGATCAGCACTGTTTCAGCGAAATGGCTACATCACGGTCTATCTGCCAGCTTCTAAAACATAAATGCCATGATTCAATCATCTACTGGATAGCCGCTTCTGATTTATGTTGCAGAATTTGCTTTTTATGTTACAGAAATATTTGTACTTCTTTTCTATTTACGTCACAGTTTTGTTTTTCATGTGTTTATTGTTGAACTGAAAGCTGGTCTGGTATCAAGACTTTTAAATTCAGACTGCGCTTTTAGCTACCTGCAAACGGATAAACATCATAAACAGTATGATGAACTGAGAAAAAGCAGAAATGTTTAACACATTTTCTAAGGAAACATTAGCCCTTTATTGAATTAAGTTAAATGTAAGTCAAATAAGTGGAGTCTGAATCTGTATCAGCCAGAAATTTCCAAAACATTGCTTTCCAAATTCCAAACACACGCTCTAAAAAATAAATGGTGCTATAAAGCACTAAAAGTGGTTCTTGGCTCGTAATCATAGGGGAACCACTTTTGGTGCTATATAGCACCATATCTTTAAAGGTGCTATACAGCACCTTTGTCAAATGGTGCTATGTAGAACCATAAAAGTTGCCATATTGCATTGTATTTCTTCAACAAAATGGTGCTAAACAGCACCAACAGTGGTTCTTTGGCTCGTAAAGAACCTTTAAAGGGGCTTAACAGGTTCTTTGTATGGCAGTGGTGCTATATAGCACCTTAATCACCCCAAAGAACCACTGAAGAACCATACAGGAGCTTAACAGCACTCTTAAAAATAAAGGTGCTTCAAAATGTTCTTCAAGCGATGCCATAGAAGAACCATTTTTGGTTCCACAAAGAACCATTCAGTCAAAGGTTCTTTAAAGAACCATCTCTTCCTTACCTTTTTATAATCTGAAGAACCTTCTTTCACTACAAAGAACCTTTTGTGAAACAGAAAGGTTCTTCAGATGTTAAAGGTACTTTATGGAACCATTTAGACAAAAAGGTTCTTCTATGGCATCGTGAAGCACCTTTATTTTTAAGAGTGAGGTTCTGTATATGGTAGCGGTGCTATATAGCCCCTCAGTCATGCCGAAGAACCACTGAAGAACCACTGAAGCACCCTACGAGCCAAAGAACCACTTTTAGTGCTATATAGCACCATTTGCATGTGAATCCACATAAACACTTTCTAAAACCAGTCTTTCGCCGCATGGTGCTACATTCTCAATGCATGACATGCAGTTTTTGCATGAGCAAATAAGAAAGTAGGCAACCAAACAGATAGTGTTTGACTCTGATGCATGTCTGTCGTCGACTGCGGTAAAATAACAGAATGATACTTGTAGCTATAATTTGACATGCATTTGCCAGAAATCACTTGCCGTGGTCGGAGAAGTAGGTCAAAGTTTTTCAGATGTGATGTTAATTATGACTAGATGATAACATGAATGAGGCTTGGATAATGGGTTTATTGTGGTGGCCAGATGATGATCCGGAAGCTCAGAGCTTATGGTTTGTGTCTCTGTGGCTCTGGGCTTTTGTGTCATCAAGACTAGAGGTCCATTGAGAGTCAGTTGTTCAGTGTTGACAAGCTGAAGCATGCATCAGGAAAGTAAACATCTCTTTCCTTTCAACATGTCCATCTATATACGTATATTCCCATTTCATGGGCTTTCTTTAGAAGTCCTTGAATCGGTTGACATCTGAAAATAGCTGCTCAAATGGAGTCTTTCACAATAATATAACCACCACCAAAGGTTATTAGAGTGCTTGTCGTCGGATGTGAGTGGGCTTTTTGTATCTGTTTTTGAGAGTTTCACAGTTAAAAGACCTTTTTGCTGGTAGCCAGGACACGTTCAAAACCACATCTGTGTACTTGTGTTATAGAAGATTGAGCGTGTGCAATCATAATGCATACAATCTATAGGACAAAAGAGCACTCGACTGACCTCAACCAGTTGAACTCTAATTAAATGTTCATAAATTATGTTCAAGACAGACTAATGGTGTGCTGTGGAGAAGATTTTAGGACTCAAGTGTGTGATGAGGTTGTGGTTAGGACAGTCATTTAGACTTTTAAAATGATAATATTATTTGTAAATGGTTCAAATGCATTGCTTGGTCTGAGACTACTAGTGAAAATGCTCCTTTTTAATGCTTTTTGTTTCTTACCAATTGTAAAATTGTTGTTCTTTTTCCTTCTTTCAGACAAGTAATGGTAATGACCCATGGGCAGTGTTTGACAGTAATGCGTCTGGGGGGTTTTCTAATAACTGGGCAGCTCAGCCAGAGGGCACAGAGACTGGGAAAACCAGCAGCAATGCATGGCATTCTGGAGGACACGGGCATCCGCAGGCCTACCAGGGTCCAGGTAACAACTCAAATAAACCCATGTTGGATTATTCAGTCTAAACCAGTGGTTCTCAAACTTCTTGGCTTTAAAGGCACACCGTTGTCCACAACAAAATTGTCCCTAGTTTTGTTTTCAAATTGGTTTTAATATTTAGGACCTCATAGTTTTTGTACATTTTATTAAAATGAAAATAATTACATTTCAGAAATATTAGAAGTTGAATTGTAACCAATCAATTTCCATAACTCTTCCCGTCATTCTTGATTTAGCGGGAAAGAATTAAGGATAAGGATTTTTTAAAAACATTCACAATTACAATTTCTACAAAATAAAATTTTAGAGCTTAACATAAAAAAACTGTTGTTGAGGTGGTCAATTGAAATAATAAATATTTTATTTGAGTTGTTTTAGCTTATTTTATTGCTTATTTTATCCATCTTATTGTGTTCTGGTCATTTTGGCCCGATTTCTTTCTTTTCTTTTTTTCCCCCCGAAAATATTAGTTACTGTTATCACATTGGAATAAAACTTACTGATTTTGTTCACGAAGGATATAAAAACTTCCCCCCAAAAAGTAAAAAAATTTTTGGCCTAATGATTCATTTTCATTGTCTGAATCAGTATGATTTTTAAAATCCTTATTCAGTAATTGCCAATGAATAGAGAGGACTTGTGTGAGAAGTGCGAGAACCCTGGATATTATATAGTGTAAGTAATAATTTGCAGTAATTTCATTCTGCTAAATGTCTTTCAAAGCAGTTTGTCTTGTTGCTTTTGTTTTAAATGGAAAACTGAACACCACAGCCGCAAGGCAAAACTTCTTATCATAATGTTTATTCCTCAGTGGGAGCTATTACATTCCTCTTTAAGGGTTTCGGTCCAGCATAATTAGAAAACAAGAAACTTCTGCAGTTTGTGAAGAGCCAAAGTGCTGCTTATTGTTACATGGATGTTCTTGGCAGACTTTTTATTACCAAAACAAATTACAAAAGAGTAAGAATGCATTCACGGTGGAGAACTAGCATACTGTGCCGTATATTTTCTAATATTTTTTAAGTTGGACAAATGAACCTTAACTCTTGGCAGTCAGATCTTATAAAAGGCATGATGATGCAGCTGATGTTACTTTCATTTGTGACACCAAAAATGGAAAGGCAGGTTTGCTTTTGTGGAATGCATAGTATTTAGTATACATTGTTAATATGAAAGTATGAAAAAATATGAAAGTTGTTTTACGATTAGTTGTGGAGTATGTGGGTGTGGTTCAGTGATCTCATCTGTTACTTTGAGTCATGTGTTAGACTAAAGTTCGCCAGCAATGATGTCATCTCTGGAAGATCATCAGTTTTGGTCTGTTTTGGAGTCATAAGGAGCTGAAATTCACCAATTCCGTGTGCTAAAAAAAAAGCAGCTTCTACAAATCTGTGTCCTATAAAGACAAGCGGAACATGTGGATTTGTTTTAGAGATGTTTTCCTCTGAAAACTGATTTATTCCCACAAGCAAGATGACTCTTTCACCAAATTACTCAACTCATAACATTTTAGGAATTAAATATGGTTTGATTTATCCACTGAGCGCTTGTGCAATCAGTTTAATAGTTTGAAATGGAAGTGCATAATGCACATGAGATTGTGTAGAGGTGATATTTGTTGTCAAAAAGAAACTTAATGTAACAAATAATCTTTTCCTTTTCTCTGAAGACATTTACCCCTACCCATGTCTTATTGATCTCTCAGGTAAAACATGATATTCATGTGAGGGCTTTAATGTGGTTTTAATAACAAGCTGCATGAGCTCAACAGGTACCAGAAACTCACAAGAATGTGTGTTTTGTAGGGCTTTTCTTGCTGTGAATTTTGTTGTTTATATAACAGCCTCAGTTTATGAGCATTTCTTCTAGTGCAGGGACTTTTATGTCCCAGGGGTTTTATTAAAACTAGCATATTTTAGTGTGTGTGTCTGTGTTTTTTTTCTTTTTGTTAAATGGTCATATAAAAAATTTCATTTATTTTTAATATTTTTGAAATACCTTTTTTATATAGATTTTGTTTCACCCAGACTTTCAAGATTGTAACAGTTGTAAGTTTTGAAAACAAGTCAGTTTTTGCACAAATTACAACTGTTATAAACTAAGATTAGCATGGCTGATTTGTCCTCCTGAGTGTGTTTGAATAACTAACACCTGGTTCTTCTTGCCATGCTTTTTGTTTTGAAGTATGTTTGAAGTGTGTGTAATGACTGTTTATAGGTGCAGAAGACGATGAGTGGGACGAGGAGTGGGATGACGTGAAGTCGTCGGGTGGCTATGCGGAATCTGAGGCTGGAGAGGGCGGGGCTATAAACAGAGGCGGAGCTCATGGTTCATCCATGAAAATTGCCCTCAACAAGTAAGTCAGATCAGGAGGTCTAATGCTATTTCATCCGTTCAGAGTTATTTACACTGTTAAAGAGATGCTAAACATGGCCAAAGTTTCAAAAAATGATTTGGACATTTCTGTGTCAAATACAGTCCTTCCAGGTTTGTATAAGTTTCAGAAATTTTTTTTTTTTTCCAAGCATGGTCCTTCATGACGTCATGAAGGGCGAAATTCCTGTGTGCGTTAGGTCCCCTTTAATTTTATCATTTTTTTTAATCATTTTTTATTATGTCCGTTGTAAAAAGCATCTTCTCTTTGCAGATTCCCTGGCTTCTCCAAATCAGGTCCTGATCTGTACCTGCTGTCCAAACAGCCTGCCAAAGGAACCAAGTTGCCTGTTTACGTAAGCCACTCTTTAAAAAGGTCTTAAAGTCTCAATTTGCCTTTCCACAAATTAAGGCCTTTAAAAAGGGCTTAAATCAGAGCAGAGAGTCTGAAATCCATAGTCATGGCATTAAATGTTGCATGCACTGGAAAAAATGAATATCTTTCGTAGAATTTTCCAATGCAAGTATCTAAACATCCTTAAAACACATTTACTTGAAATGCAAAAAAAAAAAATAGTTGAAGACTTGTTTTCTGAGAAACTGAACAAAATTAAGTGAGTCGATGCTTAAAACAGGAACAAACATCTGTCAATGAGGAATAAGAGTGTCATTTCTGGTTTAAGTTGTATAATATTTCTTAGTACATTGGCAGATATTTGTTCTTGTTTTAATCATAAACCCCCTTTCTTTTTTTGATCGAGTTTTTCATAAAACAAGACTTCTTAGGTAATGTATCTGTTGTATTGAGACTTTTCCACATACTAGAATAATATTCATGGTTCCATAAAGGGTTTTAATTGCTATATCATTTTATATGATGTGAGTGCGTGTATATGCTGTATTTCAGGGGGGAGAGGTTGGCCCAGTGTGGGCGTATCCAGACTATCAGCTGGACTGTGTTGTCGCTGACCCTAAAAAGGGCTCCAAAATGTACGGCCTCAAGAGTTACATTGAGTACCAAGTCACACCCACCGTAAGTACAGAAACCATCATGTTTGCATGAACATCTCCATGTTAGTGATTCGAGCTGGTGTTGTTTCATGTGATCCAATGTATCTGCAGACCACAAACAAGCCTGTCAATCACAGATACAAGCACTTCGATTGGTTGTATGAAAGGCTTTTGGATAAATTTGGTTCAGCGATTCCAATCCCCTGCCTCCCTGATAAACAGGTGACAGGTGAGCCCTTTTTATTACATACTGTTTGGTGTAAAGAAGTTTAAAATGGAAATAACATAAGGTTCATTAATACCCCCTTTTTAGGTCGATTTGAGGAGGAATTTATAAAAATGCGCATGGAGAGGCTTCAGGGTTGGATGACGCGAATGTGCCGGCATCCGGTTATCTCCTGCAGTGAAGTCTTCCAGCTGTTTCTCTCCTACAAAGATGAGAAGGTAAATAGTGTTTTAGCGCTAAATACATTTATAGCTGTTGATTAATCTCTTTTCTAATATTCAGTGAATTACTATAGATTTTGAGACATGGCTTTTGTTTTGTTTTTGTGACAGTGTTTTATTATAAATCTGTATTACAGGACTGGAAAACAGGAAAGAGAAAAGCAGAAAAAGACGAGACAGTCGGAGTCATGATTTTCTCCACGATAGAGCCTGAGGGACTGCCAGACCTGGACCTGATTGAAGTGTAAGTCCTACAGCCCACTTCAGGATCACTTCCCTGATGGAAAATCTAGCTGTTAATAAGTTCATCTCTGTTGTCTTGTTACCTTCAGAGAGCAGAAGTGTGAGCAGTTCAACCGTTTCACCAGGGCGATGGATGACGGTGTGAAAGACTTGCTGACAATAGGAAATGAGCACTGGAAACGCTGCACAGGCCGTGAGTATGACTTATGACACTCCATAAGCCTCCATGTGAATATATTTATATAGAAAATTGTATGCGTATAATATATATTTTTGAAAGAGAATAATACTGTAAAATAATAATATATTCAGCAAGGAAGCATTAAAAGAATCAATAAAGCTTTACGTTGTTACAAAACATTTCTAATTCATTGTTGAGCTTCTTTTGAACTTACTATTCGACCAAATCAGCATATTTCTGAAGAATCATGTGACACTGAAGACTGGAGTGTTAATGCTGAAAATTCAGATATAAATTACATTTTCAAAAATATTAAAAAAGACAATTGTAATAATATTTCTGTACTGTGTTTTAAATGTATATCATCTTGAGCAAAATTTGCCTATTTCTGATATTTTTGTACTTCAGAAACAGGGCCTCATATTTCACTGTCCAACTTCGAAAAACAAAATTCAACTGGAGTGCATTGTGATTTTTATACAAAAAGAAAAAAATCTCTGCAAATGAAATGTCATACTTCAAGTTTTAAGAGTCTCCAGCTGATTAGTCTTATTTCCTGTTTGTTTTTCTCAGCCCTTCCAAAGGAATATCAACGGATTGGCAAAGCTTTCCAAAACCTGTCCTCAGTCTTCACCAGCAGTGGATATGAAGGTATCTGAAACTGTTTGGTTCCTCTTACTAAAGAAAATTCATGAGATTAAAAAATTGTTCTCTTTTTACCATCTGGCCTAGTTCTGAGAAACTGTGAGCATATTCTTGTTCCTTTTTCACTCACCTCACTTAAGATTTGACCAGCCGTCTTTGCATTATATGTTCAGCCATTAGTATTTTTTGTTATTCTTAATGTGTGGTTTGATCCAAAGGAGAGGCTACGCTCACAGACGCGCTGACGGCCGCAGGAAAGACATATGAGGACATTGCTCAGATGGTGGCGGAGCAGGTATTAAAAAAAACGTCTCGGTTCTCTCTTATATTAGGAAGTTATGTCGCATACAGCGTTATAGGAGAAGTGTAACTATTTGTGCATCAAAACATCCTTATATTATAAGTTGAGTGTCAAAATGCTTTTGAAAGAAGTCTTATATGCGCATTAGGTCTACATTTATTTGATCAAAAATACAGATAAAATACTTATGTGTTGAAATAATATTACAATTTAAAAGAACTGTTTTCTTATTTTAATATATTTTAAAATGTAATTTACTTAAATTGAATTACAACTGATTTCCAGCCATTACTCCAGTCTTCAGTGTCACATGATCCTTCAGAAATCATTCTGTTCAAGAAACATTGAAACTGTAATTCACTTTGTTTTTGTGGAAGCAGCGATACATTTTTTTGCCCCAGGATTCTCTGATGGATATAAAGTAAAAAAAAATTTTTTTTACTTAAAATAGAAATCAAATGTATTTTTTTACAAAAATAACATACTAATCCCAAACTTTTGAATAGTAATGCATGTAAGGATATTATCACAACATAATCAGGATCAGGACCCTGAAAGCAGCTGTATAGGTGGAAGGAAGCCATAGTTATGCGATCCACATTCATTTAGCCTTGTGTTATTTATCTTCAACCTTATCATTGAAACATACAGTGAATGAACACTTGCTTGTTGTTTGGCCTCTCTGTGTCGCCAGTGTAGCCTTGAATATTTTTAGAGCTCTGTTAACCCTTCATGTGATCTAGCACTGAAATGGAAATTGTCTTTAAAGATATTAAAATGAAAAATGCAACAGAAAGATACTACCCGTAGCATTTTACTGCTTACACTGCAAATGCAATATGCGTTTCTGACTGTCTCTGAATGTTATTGGACCATAAAAGCTTTTTTTACACCCTTAAATGCTGACTGCATATGATTGGATCACATTAAGTGTAAACAGTCAAACTGAAGTTATTTTGTTGGTTTGCATGAATTTCATTTAATTACATTTCATTCAAATATTTATGAAAACTCTGTCACTGTTGTCCAATCAGATTAGAGGACTGGAACTGATTTGCCTGTTGTTTAATGATTAATTGAGTCTAGTTCTAAGGGAATGCTATTTTCTCCAGCCGTTAATGGCCGTTTCAGTCCAGTTGAGTTCTGATTCTTGTCTGCGAGTGAGAGTGTTTCCGTGCGTCTGCATGCATATGTGCGCGAGTGACGCAAACGTTTCGTGAGCGGTTGAATGAAGTGACCCTGGGTGTGTTTGTGCACCGTCTGATGTAATCATTCAGTTTTGACTGTTTTCTATCTCTAGCCCAGGAAAGACCTTCACTTCCTCATGGAAACTAACAATGAGTACAAGGGTCTGCTGGGATGCTTTCCTGACACTATTGGAGTTCACAAGGTAAACCAGAAAGGGTGACTACTCAGACTAGAAGTCCTTATAGACTCAAACTCTGTTTTAAAGCTTAGTGAGCATCCTAACTGTCATAGAATCTCATAAGTGAGCTTTTTAGGCAGTTCACTAGGCCGTAGATTATATACAAAGACATGAAAATTGGAGAATTGATTGGCTGACTGCATCTTTCTTTTGCACAGGCTGCCATAGAGAAGGTAAAGGAAGCGGATAAACTAGTGGCCACCGGTAAAATCACCACATCAGAGAAGGTCACCATGTCTAAACGTGCCAGCACCATGTCGTACGCTCTGCAAGGTATGTGACCCCAAAACCACCTTTAAAAAGATTGCATTACTGAATAATACTTAATAATACATTAAGTCTTAGATGATGTTAACACAACATTAGAATGCTGAAAACATAACTATAATTTTAACCCAATAGACACAAACAGAGGTAAGTACAGGGTTCCCACGGGGCTGGAAAACCTGGAAATAGTGATTTCCAGACTCGGAAAAGCCATGAAAATTTCTGTAGTCAATACAGCATGAGTTCTGTAAAAAGGAAAATGCATGGGGGAAAAAATCACAGGACTTTTAAAATGTTCTTTTCTTGTACTGCTGTAGCTGTATTTTATTTTATTGTATTGTAGTATACTGCACATGACATTATAAAATAAGAGGATTTATTATACTCTATAATAATTTTTTATTACTATATAGTAAAATACAGTATAATAAATCATGCAAGTCTCTCTTGTTCACTAAATCTGCATACATTTGATTCAAAATATAAAATAAAAAAAATACTGTAAAAGCAGAATAATGTGAAATTTTATTACAATTAAAAATATAATCTATAATTAATATATTTTAAGATTTATTCCTGTGACGCAAAGTTGAATTTTCAGCATCATTACTCCAGGCTTCAGTGTCACATGATCCTTCAGAAATCATTTTAATATTATTATAGATGTTAAAAACAATTTTGTTGCTTAATATTTTTGTGGAAACCATGATAAATATTTTTTCAGGATTCTTTAATGAATAGAAAGTTCAAAACAACAAAACATTTATTTTTAATAGAAATCTTCTGTAACATGTCTTTTTTGTCACTTTTTGTCAGTTTAATGCACCCTTGCTGAATGAAAGTATTCATTTCTATCAAAAGAATTTGTATAATGTTTATTTTTATTTTTTCCCAAAATTTTTTAGTTCTGTTGTAATTTGTATCAGTCTCTTGAGATTTCGTTTTGTTTTTCTGCTTATAGTAATTTAATGGAAAAAATAAAAAATCCTGTAAATTCCAAACTTTGAAGTGATAAATTTGACACATTCTGTCCTCTATGCAGCGGAGATGAACCACTTCCATAGCAACCGTATCTATGACTACAACAGGGTGATGCAGCAGTACCTGGAGCAGCAAGTCAAATTCTATGAGATGGTAAAATGTGGAAACAACAGTAAAAGTTAAAGAGCATTCCATAATGTTGGGAGATGTTAAAGCATTGAATTGGTTTTTATGTTTTGGCAGATTGCAGAGAAACTACGACACGCTCACAGTCAGTTCACTACTATGTAACGGCAGAGCGACCGTCCGGAAGCTGCCTCACTTGTTCTCTCGGTTCCTCTTACATGATTATTCTCGTTCTGTGTTTCTATTCATGTTATCTGTGTCATGATGTCAGTGCCATAAAAAGATCCTGTTGATCTCAGGCCAAAGAAAGCGTCGATCGGTGGCCAAGCTCAAGTGTTTTTAAAAAGCAGCTACAGATTCTGGCTAAAAAATATCGGATTATATGGGGCTTTAATTATTAGAATTATGTAGTTGTTGATTTAGATGTTCCAAGTTCTGTTATGACCTTCATAGATTTGATTTATGATAAATATGAAAGATGCAGAGAGAGCCGTAACTTTACGTACTTTTATACAAGTGATCTAAACATATTCTTGTGCACGTATGAGGCCAAGTCAAGTTTGATTGTGCCTTGTTTTGTAGAGACTCTGCAAAAAAAAACAAAAACAAAAAAACATGCTTTTTATCCACTGCTCTTTACTGTGGCCTTTCAGATGCATCATCCTGTTTGTGTTTGGCCAAAAACAAGCCCAATCATTTTCTTTGGAGGCTTCTGGAGATGATAACAGGAGGGCTGGTCCTTTTTCCTCATAAGAGACATTCTGACGTTGTTTTTCGCTCTCCCCAAAGCCAAATTACAAACAGAGATCGTGCTCAGCTTGATGCTTCCACCTGCAATTATCACCAATTTCTTATCTTGTAAAAATGAAATTATACTCCATCTGATGCATGTTGTTCATATATTTTTATGTATAGCAGTGTTCGCAAGTCTTTTGCACACAGACTGACAAAACAATTGAGATTATGATTTAATAAATACTGATTTGTATGCTATACAGTGGATTTGTTTCTCTGTACGAATGTCTGAAAATGAATGTAGTGTGAATAACAAGAAACTTGAGATGGAGGTGGTGTCTCAAAACCTAGCAAGCTGCCTACCTAGATGGTGACTCTGCTTATATAAGAAGGCTGTTTTGTTAACAGTTAAATCGGCTCTCAAGGTTTGGAAACGGAGCCCGGTGAGTCAGCTGTGTGTTTTTGGTGAATATGAATGAGGCTGTCTCAAAAGATGTGTTGTTTTATGTCTGAATGTGCTTTACACACCAGTAAGACCAATGTTTTGTGTGATTTTGTGCTTTATTCGTTTCATATGATTTTTGTTATATTTTGCAGGTAAGTGTGTAATAACAGAAATAAGTACAGATTTAAAATGACCAGTTCAACAAAGGTTGTAGGTTGTTTATTTCACTCACTTTTGGCATTTCATAAACTATACATATTTTTTGCTTTCAGTACAGTACTGTACATCATGAACCTTTATGATTTTGGCTTTGGTTTTTGGCTTTTTTGTGAGGCTTACAGCCCCCTTAATTAGGGGGCTTTTTACCCCAAATACTACCCTTTTATATATTTTTTTTAACCAGTTAACCGCTTATTTAACCTCCATGGAGGAAAAAAAAAACAACTAAAAATCACTAAAGTATTTTTTTCTCTAAAGGTTTTCATGATAATGTAATGGATTCCACATATAATTATGCAATATTTCAAAGAAATATTTTATATTTACAAATTTCTATTGAATAAAATTATATAGTACCATTGAAAAGTTTGGGGTCAGTAATACTTTTAAAGAAACTGCTTATATTTTGTATAAATGTTAATTTGATCAAAAGTGACAGTAAAGACATTTAAATATTATTATTTAAAGATTATTTCAAATAAATGTTTTTCTATCCATTTAAAAGAATCCTGAAAAAAAGATTTGTTTCCACAAAAATATTAAGCAGCACAATAACACTGATAATAATAAGAAATGTTTCTTGAGCATCAAATCAGCATATAATAATTTATGAAGGATCATGTGACTGAAAACTGGAGTAAAAAAGCTGAAAATTTGACTTTGTGTCACAAGAATAAATTACATTTTAAAATTATGTAAAAGAGAAAACGGTTATTATAAATTGTAATAATATTTCAGTTTTTATAGTCTTTTGATCAACTAAACGCTGCCTTAGTGAGCATAAGTGTCTTCGTTCAAAAACATTAAAATATCTTACCAACCCCAAATTTTGAACGTTACTGTATATTTGATTAAATGCAATAATATATCATTAATCGTGTAATCATTCTATTGATCAGGAAATAGTGGTAAACAGGTGTTTAAGAAAGTGCTGTGGGATATTTGTTGCTATTTAGGGTTTTGGGGAAAAAAAATTAAATCAAAAGGGTCTTTGGTCCAATTGTATGCTACAGAAACTAAATCTACTTTTAATACACATTTATAAAACAAGTCAACAAAATATTTAAATCTTAAAACCATGGGTATAGAAAATATAGGCATGTAACACACTTTAGACTCACTGAATGGCAAACGCTGACTTTCAAGTATTGTTTTTACTGTCTCAGCAGCAGTCCTTCTCTAGTTTTTGGTATAAACCTAAAAAATGGTTTCACAGACTCCTTGAAAACATTCAGTCCATACACAGATTTTCTTCTGTTTCACCATGGAAGAATCCATCCGTCTTGCATCGCTGAGGGTCTGAGAACTGTGATTGGCTGGTTGACGTACAGGCCCAATCTCATCGGTTGGGCCTGATTCAGGGTGACAGATGCTGTCGGAAGTTTCTGGGTCGGATCATCATGCTGACCTTCCTCAGAGAGTAATAATCCGAATCTTTCCAGGTGTACCACACGATACCGTCCGGACCAAGAGGGTTCTTCCCCTTCGGCGAGTAGTGGCCGCCCTGTCCATCAGGATCACAGAACATCACTTAGAAATCATCAGAGATCCTTTCGTTTCTGATTTGCACTTTTTAAGTCTATGCATTTATTCATACAGAGAAAGACTTGAACACACCTTTTATCATCAGCATGTTTTTCTAAATTAAAATTCATTTTGGTAATTTTGTCTAGTTGATGTCCTGAACTTGAATGACAAAATATTTGTCATATGCCATAATGGTATTATTTATCTAGTTACACAAAAGGTTTTCAAAACACAAAAACAACAAGAATACATTTCCAATAACAAACCCAAAGCCATAAAAAAACTGTACATAAAATAAATGTAAACTGAAATAAAATAATTAAAAAATGAAATTTATTTTATTATATCTAGTAGTCGAGCCAACATTTCTCATTTTTGTTTAGTTTAATGAAGTACTAAAACAACTAAAAAATAACTAAACAAATAAATAAATAAATAAAAATGAACAAAATATATTTATAGACATATTTTTTTTAAAAGTGGAAAACAACAAAATTACAATAACTAAAATGAAATTGAAAACAGAAAATATAAAAATAAAGTCTAATTCAAAATATTAATTAAACTATAATAGTATATCAGTGATACTAAAATAAAAACAATATAACTATATTAAAAATAAAACTTTTTACAAACATGCTAAAATATTACACGCAGGTAAAATGACAATTTATGAAAGATTTGAATTTAATTTATATTTTTAAATGTAATATATATTTGATTTATGTATGAAATTATTATTATTTTACATAATATTATTCAATTATTCTCCATTTAGCAGAATTTTTTATTATCTATTTAACTTTTTTTACTACATAGGCAAACCAGGGGTTCAGTGCGTTACTCAAAGACAACAGTAACAGCTCACGATTCAACACTTCCGGGCCTTAAACCTACAACCTTTGTGTCTATAACCAACAGGCCACATCTGCACACCTTGTAGTAGACGCCATTGAGGTTCGCGTAGAAACACTGGTTGTACCACCAGCCAGCGTGGGAGATCTCGGCACAGATGTTGCCCGTGTCGGGTGTGCTGAAGCTCTGCTTGTCATGGTACCAGCTGAAGGAGTCCTCCACAGTCCCGCTGAAGCCCGACACATGCAGACGGTACTGAGTGCTCTCGTCGTCCACACTGCAAACACGCACACACACAAAGTGCTGGTTTTCCTCACAAACACAAGGCTGATAATTCATCAAGGGTTTAAACGTGTTTTCAATTACAAGGCCAGATGTTTAATCACTATTAAACATTGTGCATCCGTTTGAAGTCCTTCCAGTCAGTCAGTGATGGATGTTCCTCACCTGAAACTCTGATAAACAGCATGTTTGTGTTTTCCGCTCCAGTCCTCCAGGTCGATACGGAGCGTATAGTCTCCCTGACTGCTCAGGTCATGGATGTGTTCATTGCCCAGCCAGTATTCGGTGTGCAGGTCTCCAAATCCCTCTTTATACTCCTTCCAGCTGCGGTCAAAGTTCACGGAGCCATCTTGCCTACGCTGGATCACAGTCCAGCCGCCACCTGAGACGTACATTATGCATGGGCTCCAATTATGACCATGTTTTTATTAGGAAGGAAATGTAAAAAGAGTATACGTTCAAGCATTCAACAATCAAATATCTTTTTATGAGTTTAATGCACATGCCAAGTGATTTGGTTTTCATCTTATGACCACTGCAATTATACTTATGGTCAGGAAGTGTTTTGTAGGTCATCAAAATGATATTTGCACACCCTATTTTAAGCCTCAGAAGGTTCCTCATGTGCCCCAACGGTGCTATTTCAGCACAAAACTGACGTCTTATTAGACATAAAAGAGAAGTAATTTAGATGTTCATTATCAGAGTTTCTTTTGCTACGGTTTTGTCTCTCTACATTTTCCTATAAATGATATAAAAATAACCCAATGATTCATCCACAACAAATTTCCAGCAAAACCTTTCAGCATAGAGGACAGTAGGCCACAACAATAAGCATCCTACTTTCACTGACAACATTTTCACTGGCCCCACAAAAAAAAAAAAAAAAAAAAAAAAAAATCATAATTTAAAATAATTTAATTAATATGTTAAATTAAATA
>JAFVLL020012641.1:0-35307 GCA_021397915.2 Tor tambroides | reverse complement strand
GATCAAAAGGATAAACAATGCAGATTTATTTTCACAGCCACCTTTGCTCAGATTTACCAAGGGTGCCAATATTAGTGGAGGACACTGTATATCTGCCATACATATATGTGCATTTATTTGAGGTTACAGAATGAAAAGGAACTGTGTCGGTATAGAGTATGAAGACCTGCGTTTATTCTTACAGCAGGGCTCCTAACCGCTGCAATCATCTGCTGATATATATATTCTTTTCAGAAATCCCTCTGGCTATAGTGTGTCTTGATAATTATGATGAAGTGCTCTGGCCGTTGTTGATTCAGCAGCAGTGCGGGGTGAGCAGATATTTCATTTTGTGGCCTCTCCTTCATGCTTTTATGGTCATCACAGCCTCCTGTGGCCACAGCACTCATGCCCATGTTTCTGCTCTGGTCACTGGACGCTTAGTGCCAGCCACACCACGAACAGGGCAAGAGGACACTACTGCCAGCTGCCTGCAGTCTAAGGAAGGAAACCAAGAAATAATACACATCAGCTAATGGCTAATAGACAACAGATGCGAGGGACCACATGCTAGTTAAAAGATGCTGTAGAGGGAGATAAGGAGAAAAAGAGGGGTGTGTGGGATGGGGATGCTAGAATTGACTAGCTTACCCTTTTTTTTTCCTTTTTTTTTTTGCATACTGTGTATCTTACATTTTGTTTTGAGACATTTTTATTCCCTTTTTTTGTCCCATTGAAATTTAGAAAAATAATTTAATAAAATTAAATGTATTATTTTTTATAAAAAAGAAAATTATCATATAAAATTATTTAGAAAAATCTGATTAATGGAAGTATTTCTATACTGACAAAAGTATTTTGTAAATATAATTCATATAGCACCAGGGTATTCAACAAGGGAAAATGACCATGGGCTGCAAGCTAATGATCTGCATAAACTAATGATCGGATAAACATTTTATAATGTAATACGTATTAAAATAATGCTTTAAATAATTATGATTAGTAATGAATGAGTTTACTCTGAGGAAAAATGATATTATATTTATTATCATTTAAATTTTGGGATTTTTTAATGTTTTTTTATGTTTTTGAAGTCTTTTATGCTCACTAATGCTGCATTTAATTTAAAAAAAAAAATGTAATATTGTGAACTAACTTTTTTCTATTTTTACATAGATTGTTTTTATATAAAGTTACATTTTAAAATGTAATTTATTCCTGTCATAGCAAAGCTGAATTTTCAGCACCCGTAACTCCAGTCTTCACTGTCACATGATCCTTAAGATATCATTTAAATATGCTGGTGCTTGGTGCTTAAGAAACATTTATTAATATCATCAATCCACAATCCACAAATGAATATATTTGTGGAAACCATTGTAAATGTGTTCAGGGTTCTTTAATGAATAGTAAGTTCGAAGGAACAGAATTTATTGTAACGAACAGTTTTTTGTACCTATTTAAAAGTGTTAACTGATCAATTTAAAAATCTTACCAACCCCAAACAATTATATTATGTTATATTATATTACTGTATATTATATCATATTACAGGTGGATTTTTCTGCATATGTAAAGGTTGAAAATATATTGCATATGACTGTGCACATTATTCATGACTGACAATACATCATTTAAACCACAAAACTCCAACTCAGACTTAAGTGCTTGTCAATGCAGGAAAGGTTTAACTCTCTTCCGAGTTTTCTCACTCTCTCTTTCTCCCTCCCTGCTTTTCTCATTCTCACTCTCTGTGTCTCTACGCTGGGCAACTTATGTTCCCACAGTCTGACCTTGTCTCCGTGAAATGGATGGGTCTCCCATGGTTCATCGTTAACCAGAGAAAATTCCGCTGGACAAAAGTGGCTGCGCTGACATAGATGTAGTTCCTCGGTACGAGGGTCAACATCATTGCTCTTTTCCTGTAAGTCCGAGGCAAGTTGGGAGTTTGTGGTGTACCCCCCACCATGTGACACCCAAAGCTATACTATCGCAGGAAGCATATTACCTGTGAAAGTTATTAGCATATATAGTAACAAAGCTTAAAAAGCTCCCGCTGCTAATTAAGCACATATGAGGAATCGTCTGATTAGAGACTAATTATTCTAGCTGTTATTCCTCAGGCCAAACCAAGAACCACCAAAGTGCTACGGTAAGATCAGACAGCTCATAGTTAGCTAGCAGACATTTACGCCAGCAGACATGACACATGCCAGAGTGATGGATGTGTGTCCATTCAGGGGAGGTGACAAGTATAATTGTTTTGCTGTGGTCGACCGAATAAAGTGGGTTCCTTTTCCTGAAAGCTAATGTGTTTTGCTGTAGGCTTTGCATGGATACCTATGATGAGAGGTAAAATGGAAGCTGTTACCAGTCCATTGCTAGCAAATGAGTTATTAAAGAGGGCATGAGGATGTGTTTGGAGGTTCGCTCTGCAAGGTTTAAAGGCAATCATTTAGAGAAACAGACTTTCTCTTCATTATGCCAACAGAAGCATAACATTGTTTTGTTCACCTTGCTTATCCAAACTGGTGGATTGTTGTGTTTGTGTGCTTATCTTAGAGTCCAGGTGTTTTCAATTCACCGTTCAGAGCAGAACCTGACGAGATGGAGCTGAGACTGAGAAAAGTGAAGCCGCTTCTAGTGCGATCGGCTCCTAAAGAGAGGAAGACCCCTAATAGTACCCCTGATCTCGCTAACCTGATGCCAAACCGGGAGCGTCTACCGCCCATTCACAAAAAGCCACAGGTGAGACATTGCGCAAGATTTCTTTAAAGGAATAGTTCATGCAAAAAAAATAAAAATAAATAAATTGTCATCATTTACTGATCCTCATGTTCTTCCAAAAATGTATAACACTCTTTCTTTAGTGGAACATAAGAATACTTTCAAGCTTGAGAAGAGATGAAAAATCATCAAAAAAGCAGTACATATGACTTGTGTGCTTTAAGCAGTACATATGACTTGTGTGCTTTATGACTTGTGTGCTTTAAAAACAGACAAAAATTGTTGTTATTCACTGAAAATTTAGACTTCTGTAGGCTACTAGCTTTCCTTGTTTTAATGAGTAGCAAGGTCTTACTCATGAACAAATATTTTTTATGAGTCAGATCTCTTCAATATATCAGTTGATCCAGTTTACAAAACTGTTCTGAATGATTTGTTTATGAATCAGACTTAATTGATTCCCAAGCTCAATTATCATGACTTCATAAGACTTGGAATATAGTGCACAAGTTGTCTGGACCTCTTTTATGATACTTTCATGACACTTTTCTGTCTTGTTTGAAGCTTGATAGCTCCAGTGCCCTATTATCGTAAGGGCATTCTGCAAAAACATTCTTAGTCATATGGGTTTAGATCAGTCAGTAAATAATGACATAATTTTTATTTTGTGTGAACTATTGCCCATATTGGTCTGAAATTCAGGCAAAGGTAAATTAGTAAAAGTTTGTTTAATGTAAAGTTGTTATAGAAACATTTATTTGTCTTTTAGCAAACTCACTTTAAAACCTTCATCTATATTCATAACAAATGTCTCACCACCTGTTATTAACTCAAAACGTTTGTTGACGTCCCTCTAGACTCTACCAGCGAAATGGCCTCAAAAAGATGACAGAGTTTGGTGACAATTAACAAAAGAGATCTTGAGATAACTATGATTAAAGCCAGGATTTATTGCCACCGTGAGATCATTTTGAAAAACTTGCCGTAAAAATGGAATAATATCATTAAACGTGCCTCCCTTCTCGCCTGGATACCACCAAAGCATTTGGACAGCCAGATAACCGGTGATAAGCACGCCTGTCAACCCAAGCCCCTTTATTCCATGGATCCCATTAAGGGACTCTCAGCAAGGGAATACCGCAACATGTAAAGGTGCCCCGATAAAGAATATCTTTAAGTACTTCCAAATCTAGCATGTCATCTTGTCCAGCTGTGAGGGAGATTTGATGATACGTATTTGCCATTTGTGTTATTTACGGTCCATGACTTTTATGGTAACTGGTTCTTATTATTGGTTTCTATTAATGTAAAACATAAGTGAGCAGAAATGAAGCGTGAGTCATTTCTTTTTATTAGAGCCCGAGTTCTTCTCCCTGGGCTGGCTTTTCACTCCAGCTGGGCCCAGGTAGTGGGAATTCATTAAAAAAAAACTGCCACATCTTTCACACAATGTGCAATAGATGAAGATGCATTATTTATCTACATTTTGCCCTTAAAAGGACCTCAGAATAAGCACCCACCCACCCTCCACCCTCAAACTCCATCTCTCTCTCTCTCCCAATTATTTGTGGTCTGAGGTGGAGCATCTCTCCCTGTGTGATAAGCATCTGCGAGTGATAGATTGATTATGTGTATTGTTAGGGGAAGTAAGGGGATTGGTCAGTGCCAGGTGCTGATCTGGTCTTGATAGTATCAAGGGCAGAGAATGTTGCGCCAGCATGAATTAAAAGCAGCAATGTCTGAAGGTCACATTTAAACTAAGAGCAACCAAAACAAGTTATGCATGTGGAGCCGTGCCGCAAGTGTTTTTCAAAACAACATATCTCAGGAAAACTTTCTATTAGGGCAACTAAACACATCTGAAAGCTTGTGTGTCAACATGTCGGGTATTTATGTTCAAAATAACTGAGGCTTGTGGTACAGTACTATGGTACCTGTCCAATATGAATGGCATAACATAGTAACGCCATTCATTTTGGACAGGTACCATGGTATTGTTTGATTATCATATTCATATGCCATGGTATTTCCATTTAAATACAAGGTATAATGTAAAGGTCGTACTTTTTATCTATCTATAATAGTGATTTGGCGACGTAGTTAAGAAGTCAAGTCAGACTTTATTTATAGAGCACGTGCAAGCCTAAACTTCAGTAATGTCATGTGATGTTAAGCGATTGAGAACATATAGATCAATCAGTTATTTAAAATCTGTTTTTACTGTGAAATAATATGCATTATGTGAACCAATTTTTGTATTTGATGTTAAATTCATTTCACGATTAACAGCCATAATTGTCCAGATTGAGATTTTTTGCAAATCAGTTTAATGATTGATTCAAATGAAGTGTTGCACACAAAAATGCCTTCATAAGAGTAAAAATGTCCCTGAAAATAAATTACAGGGTGGAATATTAAAATATTGCCTCAAATTAAAAAAAGACAATTATTGACACTGCTATTCTATATTGGCGCATAGATTTAATAGTGAATTTTCTTGAAGTCTCTACCGCCTCTGCCTCTTCAGGGCCTTCACTATATGGTCAAGGTATCATTATCAGCACTGGTCAGGTGTGTTAATGTCTTAGATGAAAAGACTGGAGCTTTCGAGGGTCCAGCTGGCCGTCCACAGGGGCCTCATCAATAACGAGGCAGGCGGGTCTGGGCAATAAAACATTTACCTTATCCCCCGTACCTGTCAGGGGCCCTTTCGCCCAGCTCTGGAGGTGCAGCAGCAGCGGCATCGGCCCCTGGAGCCAAGCCTGCGCGTGGCCACATCCATCACTGCCCTGGAGGAGGCCAGAGAGGAGCTCAAACGGCAGGAGTGGAGGACTCGCGTCATCGACCAGACGTAAGTTACACACACACACAAGCGCTCGCATGTACACATCCCTGCACTTGAGATTGTGTGAATGCATGTATGTATTGATTTGGAGCTGAATACACTCAATGGACCATATTCTGTAGCAATACTTAATAATGTAGTGTAAATTCACTGTACAAGATCTCAATAGGACCCAAAAAGTATTTGGACTCTTATGTAATTACATTTTTAAGTGAGACTTAAAGGGAAAAATTAAAATTCAATCATTTACTCATCCTTGTGTCATTTGAATCCTGTATGTCTTTCTTCTTCTTTTGCAGAACACAAAGATCATTTTCTGAAAGTGTTTTTTTTTAATACAATGAAAGTCAGAGGTGTCCTAAACAACACTGACTTTCATTATATGAACAAAAACTGTTGAAACATTCTTCAAAATATCATTCTATCAAAATATCGTTCTGCAGAAAAAAGAAAGTCATACAGGTGACTTTGGAACAACATGAAGATGAGTAAATGACAGAATTTTCATTTTTTGGTGAACTATGCCTTTAAGGCAAATTTAAATATGTATGTATGGCCAGTGTTGGGGAAAGGCAGGAGAAGGTTCAACACTCTTCAGCAATAAAAAAAAAAATGAAGCACAATTGTTAGTTTATCTAAAGTCATTTTTGCTTATTAGTATGGTTGAACTGGATCATCAAAGGTCAGCAGCAAAGACATTGGTTAATAAAATGGGATTAGATACATTTGTGTTGTTTAACATTTAATTATTGCAGGTTTGCATCATATTCTGAGTTTGCATTTCACTGTTTTAATTCATTTTGATGAATACTAAATCTGTTTTTTGCGAGTGGGATGAATTAATGCACATTCACATTTAGTCTAGAACTACAGTAACAGCATGTTCACTAGTGATGCGCAGATGGCGGTTGTATTATATTATACTGTTTCAGCTATTAAAATTTGTTCAGTTTTGTATGTAATGGCAAAGTGATTCGTTTCGGGTTTTTTTTTCATTAAGTTAATTTAGAAAAACGTTTGGAGCATTTTTTGTTCGTTAAGTTTTTTTTTCTTTCTTAAAGTAGGCTAAAGACCAAGCGGCCAGCGGCAGACCGCAGGCTGATCATTATGTTTGATCAGTTTAGCCTTCTCAAATCATCACGACTTGCCTAAAATCAAATCTAGATATACTAAAACAGTTCAAGCATATAACAATGTTTAAACATTTAAACCTAGATAAATGTGCGCTGCATCCTAGTTTGTGCAGAGAGCAGAAGCTAAAGCGCAGGACATGGAGACATCAGCGCAATCAATTGGATTTTTTTCAGTGGAAACAACTTACGCCGTAATTTTTGCTCATAAAGGTGAGAGTAATACATCATTCGGAACTGTATTTATTTGTGTGCACTCACAATATCAACAAAACTTTTTATAAAATATACAGTATAAAATAATTTTATAAAATAAACAATGATGCACCGTCTCGTCTTGAACAGGAGTTCACAAAAATGAACCGAAAGTCAACGAATACATGCCTCACAGACATCATAAATATATCTATAGAAAGCTTTAAATTACTACTTAACGAAATAAATCAAATCGAAAACAAAAACTCTTTCATTATAATCCGTGAAGATGCACTTCTCTCTAAAGGCGCGTCTAATGAGGAGATGGCGAGTCAGGATCATCATCTTCATCTTTGCGACACTGACACAGAAAACACTAGTTTATTAATAAATAATTCAAATATCTCCTTACTATTTCCACCCGATATACATATCTATGGGTATAAACACAAGTATTGACTTGACTAGAGCGACCGTGATCAGCTCCGGTGGCCGCGTCGGAGCCGTAATGCGCGGCAGACGTGATGCGCAGATCAGCTCTCACATCACTGAATCTGCTGTTAAAAATGAACCATCCATTCATCACATCATCGTGCAAAACTAAGAATTAGGCTAATTAGAATCATTGTAATGTGACGATCGGGAGCGGGTCAGGTCAGTTGTCTAAATCAGAGAAAAATATAGGTGCGAGCGGCCAATTTATTTGAAGCAGCGGATTCGGGTGACGTTTGAGCTCATCCGTGCATCTCTAATGTTCACACAGCGCTCTGTCAGTCAATAAATGGAAAAAAGTAACTGGCGTTACTTTTTTGAAAAAGTAACTCGGATATTTTCTTGTAAATTAAAAAAGTAATGCGTTACTTTACTATTTACTTGAAAAAAGTAATATTATTATGTAACGCGCGTTACTTGTAATGCGTTACCCCCAACACTGTGTATGGCACTGCATAAGTGTCCAAATATTTTCTGGAGCCACTGTACATCTTATCCTATCATGTACAGTACATTTACCCTGCATTATCAAGTAGGTTTAGGGTTCATTTTAATTTTTTGGTGAAATTAACTGTCCAAATACATTTTGAGGCCACTATAGATGCTAATATGAATATAGAATTATGTTTTGAGGTATAATAGTGTAAATTGTTGAGTGCTTGGTCTCTATATGTGACACTGTCTAGATGCACAGTAATCACACAACAAGAGAACCCCCACACTTTATTTTCTCAAAGTTCGGAGCAGATGGTAAAATCTCAAGTGGGGTTAGTTGCTAAATAAGTTAACAAACAACAGCAACTCTAGCCAAAAATACAGCTTTTTTAAACTATTAATAGCCGTACACTGTGTTTCATCATTGCTGGGACATTATTATTTGTCTTCCCTGCTATATAATTATTGCAGTGGATTATCATAATAGCATTTTTTCACAACGTTACTTGAACAGTGCCATCTCTGTTTTAAAACCCTTCCGTTATATTTTAATTACAAGCTGAATGTGCAATGTTTTTTAATCATGTTTCATTTTTTTTCTTCTTGCTCCAACTTTAAACAGTAAATTAGCTAACCCCATTAACACAGAATACCCCAAACAGGCTGTAATAGGAGAGGTGGTTACTGTGTAAATCGTATTATACATGTGGTGTCTGCAGGGCATGGCGAAGCATGATTAGAGTCTTTTTGATCCAGGATCCCACTTTCGTTTCCTGTTAATTTCCTCCGGAATGTTTCAAAGAGCTACCAAAATGTTGCTACTCTCTTTTTTTTTTCCACCACCAGCTTAATTTCAGTCCTAGTGATGTCTCCTCAGCCTCCAACGCAGATAATGTTGGGATGGATTACCATTATTTAGAAAAACAAACAGCTCCATAGTGGACTAAACCAGTTGGCTTATAATTTGACAAGGAATGCAAGTCCTAGGACTGTGAAGTGTTTATTGTTTTTAAAAATATTCCTTTTTTTAGTAACACTGAGAACTACATTGTAAAATATTGGTAAATACAATAAATAAACTTGTTTTGTTAAAGTCAGAAATATTATTTAATATTTGTGAATCAACCAGACTAAATTATGTCGTACAAACAATTGAAATTAATGTTTTTTAAATATATAAATGAGTAAATAAAATAAAGTTTAATAATATCTAAAGATTTATTTATTTCGTTTATTTATTTATTTATTAGTCTGTAATTCTGTTCTGTTTAAAACCAATGTTACCCAGCAGGTTGGCTTACAAATGTGCAAGGGGAAGACGGGATACTCTTTTTCTCTCCCTGTGCCTCTTCTCTGTTCTTTCTCTCTACTTCCTCTTACACTCCCCCTTTTCCTGTTTTGGTGGCCTCCTAGGGTGTTGTCACTGGGCATTGGTCTGCACTGCCAAAAGATCCCCTGCGAGAAGTCAAACTTTCCTTAATGGCTTTCAATGAATAAAAACTACCCTATTAAAATGCAATTCAGTGGCAATGAAAGCAGTAAGTGAAACAGCCGGCAAGCAGCAGAAGCGTTGTGTATTCTGGGACATTGGGGCCACATTAATTTTTGCTCTGTGATGTCCGTCCCATGTGCACGTATGGAGTTGCTGCATAATCTGTCTTGTAGGGAGGCTGGTGTCTCTAGTGGATAAGGATGTCTGTGGGAGATTGGGCCATTATTTAAAGGACCAGCGCGGTGTTTGATGTCACCCCCTTTTTTTGCCTTGCGCCATGAAAGCTTTACCAAGCATTATTGCTTATGTGGTACTTACGTGACAGGAGAGGCCCTCCAATAAATAATGATCTTGTTCAGGGTGGTTCTTTAAGGAAATGACTAAAGAGTGTGTCAGGAAAAACTCCAGTTTTGCCAGAAAGTTTCACTTCAGTCGGCCCAGACAGTATTATTATCTTTTCCTTAACAGATGTTTCAGAAAGCATCAATGCAAAAATATGAGGCAAAGTCTTTGATCTAACGATCCCATCTGTTTTTTGTTTTATTTACTCTGAATATGTGCCAGTTTTGCACCGTATTTGTGCAACTTTTGCTTTTCCAGGCGGAGCGATTATGGTTACATTTTCAATATTTGTCTGTTTTGATTTCATTAAAGAGGACAGGGCTTCACCTGCACTTCTGGTTTCATCATCATAAAAGGGAATGGACACAACAAACATTGGGAATAAAAAAACCTTTCTTTGCAGATTGTGTTCACAGAAAGTGCCAAGGTTGTTGGTTGTTTGTTTGTTTTGTGACAAGCCAAGCCAATGCCCAGCGGACGTTTACCCAGCCTCGCACAGACACCTCTTGTACCGCACTGGATAAATCTTCCTCCAGGCAAAGTGTCTTGGGTACAATTTACAAAATCAACCTCACTGTAATTAACATCTGGCATTTTTCCTAAGTAACCGCTATTTGCACTGAACGTGTGCCCAGCAAACACGCAGCATGTGCAGAAACAACCACAAGACATCACAACGATTAAGAAGCGATTTGGGTTTGGAAATGATCTGGACTAGAATGAAAAGTGCCTGTGAGGGAGGGATGAGGCGACATGGTGATGTATAAGTAACATGTGCTGTGTTGTGAAAATAGCAGAGCGTTAGCTCTTAGCAGGCGCGTTAGCCAAGACCAGAGGCCAGTAATTGGGCCGACACTGAGATTATGCTCTTCTTTTACATGCATTAAGGCTAACACATCTAACGTTGGAAATATCACTTTTGCTATTTATATACACTACCATTCAGAAGTTTGGGGTCAGTACGATTTTTTTTTTCTTTTATCCAGCAAAGTCACATTAAATTTATCAAAACACTTCTAATGTTACAAATATATTACAATGAACATATTAGAATGATTTCTGAAAGTTCATGTGACACTGAAGACTGGAGTAATGGCTGCTAAAAAAATCAGCTTTGCCATCACAGGAATAAATGACATTTTAAAATATATTCAAATAGAAAACTATTTCACAATATTATTGATTTTGCTGTATTTTTGCTTAAATAAATGCAGCCTTTGTGAGAATAAGAGTCTTTCAAAAACAAAAAAAAATCTTGCCAACCCCAAACTTCAATATTCATTGTATATTAGCTTAAGTCTTTCTTAATTCCTATTTCTGTGTTTTCTTTTCACACAGCTTTCTTCCATTTTCAAACACAAGGCAAAATAAGAGGTACGACGGCCTGATGCACACCTCCACCCCCTTTGAGCAGGTGGCATATGGGACCAAACACTTCCGAGAGGAGCACAAGGAGTACATCAAGGGGAAAAAGGTACACGTTTCGCTAACATGCACATGTAGAACTGCCAAAATGCATTCTGTGTGCTGGCATGATTTGGGAAGAGGGATATGGGGTCTGTGATGGTAGTGGGAGGGGGACCGGTATTCATTCTGAACCCACGCTCCCCCACCAAAACAACCTCCATGTTCGTGTAGTTTGTCAGGCTGACAGCGATTTAATAGAAAATACCCACAAGTAAATGAGGAGAAAAGGCTTTCTCCCCCTCAGAATCCTCACGTGCTTAGGTGAGTGACTGTCTCTGCTGAAGGCCGTTCATGGATGAGGAGTTCTTTGTGGCTCTGCCAGCAGGCACTACCCTCTGCATCCAGCGCAATTGCCCGGAAATACCTCCTCTGGAATGAAATAAATAAGAGAGCCCCTACTGCTGACACCGCTCATGTATGCTTGGTTGATACTAGATGTGGCAGCTCTGTTCCGCTCTGCGTTTTAATTGATATCTATATGGCATACATTTTGGGAACAGAATTCATCAGGTCATTCCCTGAATACATCAGACACAAGTTTCCTGCTCTAGTTTCACCATATCCATGCCATTCCGTAATACATCACAAGTTAAAAGACGTGGTGCGTGCTTCTCTCTGATTCTTTTGGAAAGTAGCCCAGGATGTCTTGATTTATACTGTGAAGGTCTGAGGCTGGAGCTCACACCGTCTGACAGTAATGAAGACTCAGCATAACGAGCATGCCTATGATCAACATAATTGATGTGGCAGAAGACACCATATTAAGGATTATCACTGATCCATAGCTAAACAGGAGGCAAGCCCTCAGCCTCAGGGGTGATTCCCTACCCAGAAGAGCTTAACCACAGTATTACATACACTACTGTTCAAAAGTTTGGGGTCAATACAATTTTTCTTTTTTTCTTAATACATATTAAAAATGCAAGGATGCATTAAATTGATCAGCAAAAAGGAAATACATTAAAAAAAAGACTTATATTCCAAATAAATGCTGTTCTTTTGATGCTGTTCTTTCTATTAATCAAAGAATCCTTGGAAGAAAAAAAAAAGTATCTTGGTTTCCAGAAAGATATTAAACAGCAGAACCATTTTTTAACATTGATAATAATAATAATAATAATAATAATAATAATAAATGTTTCTTGAGCACCAAATCAGCATATTAGAATGATGTATTTGCATATTAAAATGATTTCTTGTGACACTGAATACTGGAGTAAATACTGTCTGCTGAAAATTCAGGAACAAATTACATTTTAAAATGTATTAAAATAGAACATTGATTTTAAATTAATGTAATAATATGTCACAGTATTCAAATAATCAAATAAATGCACCTTAATAATAAGAGACTTTGTTCAAATACAAAATAAATAAGATCTTACAGAGCCCAAATTTTTGCACAATAAATACACACTCCTATTGTGAAATATAAAATCATATTGTGAAAGACTGCATCAGTTCATATTTTGATACATATATTTACTGTGATTTTTTTTTTTTAAATACATTTAGATATAAACTCACAATTACAAGAAATAAAGTCCCCATTATGTTTTTATTTTTCACTTGAGGATTCATATGAACAGGCACGGAGCAGTAACCAACTACAATTTTGTTCATGGCATTCTTGCGTTTGATCTGTTAGCACATGCCAGGCTCATTAACCCTTAGCAAAGCTGCCTCAGTGTCTGTAATTAATGCAATGTGCGCACAGCATTTCTGCTTTGAATGGATTATTCTTTCCCCCTCAACACTATTTGGATGAGTTGTCTGGAAGAACTCGCTCATTCTCTCTCACCTCATCATCAAGGAGCCCATCCATTCCTCTGTCACTGGGGGGTGCCGGGTACGTTTTGCTTGTCTAATTATTTTGTTTGCTTATATATTTATTTACATCATCTCTGAAGAGTGCGACTGCAGAGCTGTTTTTGATTAATCAAAATGCATTAGACTTCTAAGAGAGTAATGTACTCCAAAAGATGCCCTCCATTTAACTCGGGTCACACAGAGACCCAGGCGCCAGAGGCACTGATGTTCCCGTGAGAATTACACACGTTAAGATGACGGCACTCTCGATGGGTTTGATTCAGATATTAGATTTATGCAAACCACAGTTGGAATATGTATCTCTGTCTTATATAACAAAATACTGGCTGCTGTTGAGTACCTTATATATTTTCATTATGAAGCTTTTTGTTATATAACATTTTTTTAATATTTTGTTGTAGATCTGAGGTAAATAGATTCGTAAAGAATAATAAAAGCTAATAATAAAAAAAAAACTAAATAACAGACACGTAAAAAATAATTAAAACAAAATGTTTAAAATTTCTTTATAAACAGACAGTATTACACTGTTAATTTTCATATATTTTCCTATGTAAATGTAATGTGGAAAATGCCTGAAAAGGGTATTTTGTGTTAGGTATGTTAGTTGCGCTATGTGAAAAAGAAAATTTTTCACATCTCTAATTTCTCACAGGAAAAGCTTTGTCCCTTGATGACGATCCCGAGCTTTGAAATATAAATTGATTCTAAAGAGGAAATTAGATGGCACTTATTACACTGTCTAACTAGTAACCCAGTGTCGTTTGTCTGTGGCTTGATAAATGTTCCACGTTTGCCCACCTTTGACGGATACCAATGAGAAATACGTTGCACGGAAACCTTTTTTTTTTTTTTTTAATAAATCTCCTAAGCCCCTCACTTTTTTCCTTTGCATTGACTCACATGAAGATAATGATGGATATGGTAATTTCCAAGTGCATCTCTGATTTAATTATACCCATTCTCTTTTTCCTTTCTTCTCCGTTCATTTGTTCATCCCACCCCTCATAGGACCCACACCTTGAGATGTGTTATTTCCAAGATTAACATGTCTTAACCTGAAAGCAGTGCTTGGTGATTTATCTCAATTGTGGAGATAAAAGGAAGTGATGCAGGAATGATTACAGAGGCTTCAGACATGCTCAGATACATAACTAATGAACTTTGTCTCTGATATTTGAATCTAGGTCCTTTTTATAGAGCCCTTTTGAGGTGCTTTTTTTCTTTGAACATCGAAGTCCATTAGAAACAAAAGTTTTCCTAAACAAAGTGAACTTAACTGTTATGGATATGGACGTTAAATCTGTCTGTCCTTTTGTCATTTTTCCTCTTCCATTTAAGGCTGTTTCTTCAACTTACAGGCACAAAAATAACTGATATTTATATGTATTTAATCGTAAAATATAAACACATATCTAAAAAATGATATACTTGAATTGATCCATTTTAAAAAAAATTGACTGTCCCTTAGTTGTCATTTCCAACAAGTTTGTTATTATAAAGTTTTAAATAATAGTTTTTATCAAAAGTTAAGTGCACTTTACAATGGTGTCAGTAAAGAGCAGATTAAAGATTAAATAGAAGACAAAGAAAAATCAAGGTACTGTTACACAGTGTCCTAACAACATGTGACGCGACAAGATTCCAGCGACAATCAATTTGGCTGTCCACACCAGACGCAACACGACAGAATCAATCAAATATCACAGCCGTGAAAGCGTGTGTCGGCGGGCTCTCTCTGAAAGCGCACTGCACTTGCAATGAAAATTTTATAATCTAATTCATAAAAATTAAACCTTTTTAAGATTATTAAATGTACATACTGAGTGACTGACACCATCTTTGTTATGGAATACGCTTGTTGGTTCGCACTGAGTTTGCAGTTTTAACGTACATGTTTGCTTTAATTTATTTTCAAGATCTGAGGTAAACTATCTTGTTGCTTTCAGTATGGCTACAAATGTCACGCAATATGATATTCAAACTCACATTAGACACTTTTAACACTGAATAAAGCACATAATAAGTACCTGAGATTTTCACTGTCATCATTTGTATGTTGTTGTTCCAGCCACGACATTGCAGAAATAGAAACTGTTTCTAAAATAGAAATTTAGCGTGTTGCTGTTGTGGCTGGTTAGGACCAAAACTCAGATTAACATGGAAAAGATACCTTTTATCGCATGTTGCGGCTTCACGTTGCGTGTAGTTAGGACACAGTGTTAATGTCACTTGTGAGCAGAATATTTTTATTTTCCGTCATTTCCGAGTTATACAAAAATTATGAAAATACTATTTAATTGTATTTAGGATACATAAATTGCTAGCTATTTAAGGCAATGAGCTACTTTATTCCTAAAATGCTTAAAAATGAAATTTCCACCTCAAAATTGAATAGCGATTTGAGGTGGAAATGACATTTATTCATGTTGGTTCGGGGGTGGGGGGACAGTTATTTTCTATAGTGCATGTACAAAATATATTGTACACAGTTGGACATTCTTAGTAAACCAACTAAATACACTAGTCAGTATCAAAAGTGTGGCTTGAGAGAGTTTAATTTCTACATGTCCACAAGTTCTCGTAGTTGAAGAAAGACTCTTAAATGGAATCAGTGAAAGGCGGCATTACGGTGATTTGAGCTGTTTCAGATATGAAGTGACGGTCCACAGCAGTGTGTTGTCAGCCCAGTTGTGGATCAGAAGTGATGCAGACAGACAGAGAGGCACGGGGTCCGCACTTTTCCCTCTCCTCTGTAATTAGTGCATTAGTTAATAGCCCCTTGACAAGGATGACCCTTCATCAGGCTGTACGCCGGCCACTGACTAGCCAGCCCTGCGATCTGATTTTTGCATCATCACTACCGATTCTAACAAATTGAACCACCAGGGCTAATTACGGTGGCTAATAAAGTGCATTGCCTCGGTGCAAAAGCCTCTCCATCGTCTTGCATTAGACTTTCATCAATCATGTTTTCAAACTGATATATCTTAGCGCCAGAATACCAGCACACAGCCTGGGCCTACATTTATTTTCTCTCTCTTCTATTTTAATGTTGCTTCAGTAATTGCTTTTCCAAACCCCCTTTGCTAGACTCTCCATTGTCCCCTGCCGAATATTGCCTCTAAGCACAACCAGAGCAGATTTTTTTTTTTTTTTAATTATTGTTGTAGGCAACTGGAATATTTAGCCTAAAATGTTGCTTTGTTAGTGGCTGCTCTTGTTAATCACTGGCAGAATAATGCATCACCATGATATGTGTGATATATGAGGTTTGTTTAAATGCGAATGATATTCATAATGAGCAATAAATAAGTGATATAAAAGTAGGACAACCTGCTTTGACTCCAGGATAGGAAATGGCATGTGAGTGTTTCTATTACGCACACACACATATGCTCATATTCCAGACCGGACTACATTAGTGACCAAGAGCCTCTGGGTGATTCACTATATCCATTTTATAGGGATATAAAATCCCTCGGCCCCTTCATTTGCCACGTAATAAACAATTCGCCTGACATGCCTCTCACTTTTTTCTTACATGTGTATCAATTAACTTTACACCTTCTTCTATTATGTCAGCATTTCCTTTTTATCATCATTCATATAAATAGTAAATAAATATAATGCGTCGCGATTGATTTGAAATGGCCTTTGCCTTAAACGTTAAGAAAATTAATATCATCCTTCAGCAGCAAAGCATAATTTAGCAATGTCAATCACGGGTGACTTAAGTTACCAACCCCAAATTTTGAACGGAAAACACCTAATATATGATATGACTTAATTTCTTGCTATTGTGAAATTTAAAGACACATTATGAGATAAAAAAAAATCATATTGTGAGATATAAGATATCTATTCATATTTAGAGACGTTTATTGGGATTTTTTTGAGTAGTGTTTTAAAAGTTTATATAAAAAAGTGCATTGTAATAATTTCATAACTTGTAATAATTATTATTTATTTTTGTAATATTTTCTCAGTTTATTTTATTTTGCATCTGGACAAAACAATCTAAATGAACACACCTCTGGCTCTAAGTTTTTGTCATTTTTACACTCCAACAGCACAAATTGTCACTTTCGTTCAAATATAATACGTTCGTACTTTAGTTTTAGAAAAAGCACAATGCAAATAAACATTGTATTGTAGGGCAGAGTGAAAAAGCTCTAATAAAATTTCCTCCATCTGCGCTTTATTCTATGGGTTATACAAATATGAACTGGTTACCTCTGTCATTCTCACAATGAAAACAGACCTTTCTGAATTTCATCTGTGCTGTGGCTCATGCAGCTACTTGAAAGCTATTGAAGTTTTTGCAAAGCGTGAATTGAAATGATTTTTCTCTTCACAGTGTGAATGAATTAATGAAATCAGAATTACTGTACGTTAGCTTCCAAGGACAAGGATTTGTGTTCATGTGGCAATTACATGAGACTGTTGCAGGTAATAACTTGTTGCAGTTCAACAGAAATCTCATTTAGATGCCATGCACTATAGGTCTATTCAATAGAGACAGAAGGATTACTTTAGCCACACAACATTACGTAATTGTGCAAAAACTGCATCATTCTGGTATTGCCAGTTAATCTTGCTGAAATTGCCTGTGTGTGTTTGTGTGTTAGCTGATTGAGAGCCATATTAGGGTCATGTCACCTGAAATAACTTAATTGTATCAAGTTTATGATTTTCAGTGACTTAACTGTCAAATCTACAGCATTCTGAAGAGTGCAAGAGCATAAATTAGGGATTTAGATCATGCATTCTGTTGATAAGAGTGATTAAATATGTGTATACCTTCAAATAATTAGATAGTCCTTATGTCCCCTCTGCAAGATTTTGAAGCGAAACCCAATGAATGAAATATATTTGAAAGAAGTTAACACTTAATATTTTGTAATGTATATTTAAAAAAGAAATGCTGTTCACAAAAATGCATATTAGAAAGATTTCTAATATGACATGAAGGATCATGTGACAACAAAGACTGAAGTAATGGCTGCTGAAAATTCAGCTTTGCCATCAAAGGAATATGCAAAGAGTTTTTTTTTTTCTCACTGATAAACATTTGCATAATATTTGCTTGCCTGAGACCATATGCCATCAGTCATAAATCTATTTTTAATGATACTTTTTCATCCCACCACCATCTTTAAAACATATTGCAATTAATGTTGTTATTGCCAATTCTTTTTTTCTTTTTCTTCTTTTTTTTAGTGCATGTGGCTTCTGGTTTTTCATGAGGGTGTAATTTTTACATTTCTTTAAAGCTAAAGAGACTTTTTCAGTGTGAAAATAAATAAAATTGTACATTAGGTTCATGAAATGCACATTTCATCAAGCATTTGATTAAGGTGAAATGATTATGCAGTGCCATGTCAAATTTGGGCTGATTACAATATAGCATAAAAAGACTGATTAAGCTTTTGATTGATGTTTTTGGAGACCATTTTTAATTTATAAGCTCATACCAAATGTGCTTTTTTAAGACACAAGCTCTTTAACATATCAAATCCTAGTGCATCTTTTTTTTTTTTAATTTGTACATAACTCATTAAAATCAAATACCACGTTACAAACATGTCAGTCTACAAACTACAACAAATACTTAATGTGCATTTGAGCAGTCAAATGCGCGAAGGGTACGTTCAGTTCCCTTTAGAGCGAGTCAGGAGTAGCCACGTATGAAAGAGTCCTCTGCCATTTCCCTACCGGCCTGTATAGAGTTGTGCAGTGGGAATTACGCCGTCAACTTCTCACTAGCTAAAATAATGTAAACTCATTTCGGCTGAGGCCCAGCTAAGATGTCAGCGTGTATGAATGCGAAAAGTGCATTGGACGCATTAGGACTTGACAGGGGCCCTTCTTGAAATAAGTGAAATTAATGGAGCTCTTTTCATGTACGACAAGGCCGCGGCACCCCTTTCAGCCTGCTTACAGTCAGAGAAAAGTCAATACTTTTTTATTACTCCGGGCTGACCTACCTTCTGCACTACAAGTGCTAGCTGTGCTAATTGCTTTCAGTTGTGAGGGGAAAAAAATAGAAAAGCTTCATTCTGAAGAACATTGGAGCAAATAAATCAATCTCATATTTTTTTTATCCCTTGTCTGTTTTTATTGGGTAATGTTGGAGGGAGAGGCAACAAATGCTTGGTTAAAATATGGGTTCGATGGGCTAAAAAGTGTCTAAGTGCCCTGAGTGCTTATCTGAAGTCTGCTGTTGTTCCACTGCTGTTGTGTAGCTGTTAAATGAAACACACTCTGAGGTGAAAGATAACAAAGAACATGGGCTACGGCTATTTTAAGAGAACAGGTTGACGTGACAAATAAGAACATCAGCTAGAGGAGAGATTCATTTTATACATTCAAAAGGACTGAGGGCACTTTAGAAATGTGTCTGGCTGACTCTAATTAAGGGCATTTGTTATGAACAGATGCTAGAATTCTGAAACATTGAATATCTGATTGAAGATAAAATAAATATTTGATATATATAACATGTTTATTATTATTGTTGTTGTTAATTCATTCATTCATTCATTTAGGTATAAATACAATTTATAGAAAATTATAGAAAAAACATGTATTAATAAAATAATTTGACTTAAAAGAACACACACACACACACACACACACACACACACACATCCTGCATAAAAAAATCACAAATAAATACAATAAAATAAATTAATAAATAATATATTGTTTTAGCTTAAATATAAGTCAATATATAGTTTTTATATATTTGTAATTTTGCAGCATTCATTCATGTATCAATTAATTCATTATTATTCATTCATTAATTCATTTATTTGTATAATTAATATATGTATTCATAAAATAATTTGACTTAAAAGAACACATACACACATATCCTGCATCAAAATATCACAAATAAATAATAAAATTAATAAATAATAAATTGTTATAGCTTAAATATAAGTCAATATATAATATATAATTTTCATATATTTATAATTTTGCAGCATTCATTCATCAATTCATTCATTATTATTCATTCATTAATTCATTTATAAATAAAACTGTAGAATATAATATGTATTAATAAAATAATTTGACTTAAAAGAACACACACACACACACACACACACACACACATCTCCTGCATAAAACAAAATCACAAATAATAAATGAAAATAAAATTAATAAATAAACTGTTGTAGCTTAAATATAAGTCAATATATACAATATATTTTTAATATATTTATAATTTTGCAGCATATAACAGTACATAAGACAATCAAACAATAAAAACATTTCATTGTTAATTAGAATATGATCTGTATTATGTAACTTTTTATCCAATAGTCAGTGTATGTCAGTACAAATGAGTGTTTCTGGAATGTTTCTGCTGCCCCGATTTCACCTCTGTTCATGAGAATGAGTTTTGTCATTCACAGACTATCTCTGAATACCTCCTCTTCCTCATTTTTATGTATTCGCTCCTTCCTCTGGCTTTTGCGACTGTAAGACTGCGAGCTCAACTAGTCTCTCATCCCCCTGTATTAACCTTAAACCAGTCATGGTTCAACTCATAGCAATCTACACCGACTGACATCAGTCATTAGTCATCTAATTATGCCTTGTTATGGAACAACAATCAAAGTTTTTGCCATCTAATATTTCAAAAATGTGATTTTTGTCAGATAGCGAACATGAATCTATTTTCCACTTTGGAGACGGTGTCCTTTTGCGTTTCTTGTGCAGTTGTTCGAGTTAGTGCAGGGTGCTGTTTACAAGGACAGCTAGCTGCAGCGTTTCCTGAGGCCAAGACACACAGATGATTGTCATGGTGGCGTACGCTGACTGACAGAGGGATCACATGCATGCCTGCCAGAGGGAAACAGTCAGCGCCCCAGTCTATGACATTAGTTTGTCCTTGCTCAACTCTGGCTTTTTTTAGTCTTAAAAAAATGAAATATATAATTAAATCGCCTTCCTCCCAACCTTCCTTTCCTCTTCCCATTCTTACTCCAGCCCGTTATTTCCATTTCAACGCAGCAGAGCTCCTCACAGGCTCTTATATTAAGCAGTTGTGGAGATGAAGGTGGCGTGTTTTAGACCAGGTCAGCCTCTAGGGGGGGTCACTGAGAGCCAGCGTGCTTTGAGAGACGCTTTAAGACAGCCTGTGTAGCTGCTGTAGCAACTAGGCCACTAGCAAAAGCTGAATCCAGTCCAACTAAAAATATCTGACGCAGATATTTTGTGCAGTGCTGCAAAAAAAGAGGGCAGGATTTGTTGTGGCTCGTGTATTCATCATTAACTGGCTGACTGGGAGAATGTATTATAGCAGTGATAAAGAGCCAATGCTAGTCACAGCAGCTAGTGTGAGGTTAGCGTGGTCATCCAGGGATCGAGGGAAGAGAGCAGAGAGAGAACGATAGTGTTTCCTTCTTTTTAACCCCTAATTTTAGATCTACCTGTAAGTGGAAATAAAACCATCTTAGTTTTGCTTATAGCTTATACTTGTGATGATACACTGCACAGTTGGTGAACTGAATAAATTTTTAGTACATACTATAAAACTTTATAATAGAACACACTAAGTTTTAATAAATGTTAAGCGTGTTTGGAAATTCAATGATTGGCTGTGATGTACTGGCCATCCGTCCAGACCCTACACTGGACAAGTGGTTTGGAAAACAGATGGATGGATGGATGGAGTATTTGCATGCAATTTACTATTTACTATTTGCAGCATTAGAGCATGAGTGCTGCTCGCCAGGCCATGACTTTGGCAAAGATCTCAAATTTAAAAACCTATTTGAGCCTATAAGAAAGAAAAATCACTTATGGGATCTTCTTAATATCTCACTTATTAAAGAAGATTAAATTGAGAACAAATGGAGACTTGAACACTCATATTTTTTTCTCCTGGGCATAGTGAAAAAGAACAGTGATCTGACATCTCTGCTCTAGAATTTCAGAATAGATCTCCATTTCATCTCAAACTGTGCTCAGATTTGCAAAAATAATCTGTCATTAAAAATCAGATTTCAACATAAACTCAAATTATTCCCATCAAATTGTCCTATTTTTCCTAATAAACCAAATTTGCTCAGCTATTCTATTCTCGTGTGTTAAATGACTCTAACTATGACTGTTCTCTCTCCATTGATCGGTATCATTTTATTTATTTATTTATTTATTGCACTGCCATTCAAAAGTTTGGGGTCAGTGAGATTTTTGAAAGTTTTCTGCATAAAACAGAAGTCTGCATAAAAACAGTAAAAATAGTATTATATATTATTGAATATTATTGCTATGTGAAATAACATTTTCAATTTTTTTTTTATGTTTTCTATTTTACTATACTTAAAATTGTGATTTATTTCTGTGATGGCAAAGCTGAATTTTCAGCAGCCATTACTCCAGTCTTCAGTGTCACATGATCCTTCAGAAAAACTTAATATGCTGATTCAGTGTTCAAGAAATATGTATTATCATCAATGTTGAAAACGGTTCTGCTGCTTAATATTTTTGTGGAAACCGTGATACTTTTTTTCAGGATTATCTGATGAATAGAACATTTAAAAGAGTAGCATTCATTTTTAATAGAAATCTTATGTAATATTTGTATCATTTTACTGTCAGTTTTGAACAATTTAATGCATCCTTACCGAATAAAAGTATTAATTTAAATAAATAAATAAATAAGTAAATAAAATCTTACTGACCCAAAAAGTTATTCTTAAAGATTTTAAAGAGATTGAGATTGAGCTGATACTTCAACATAACTGAGAATTCTAGGCAATAATATTTTCCTTTGGAAGCATGTGTATTTGTGTGTGTGTGTGTGTGTATAAGCTAAATGGAAAAAACTATAATAATTGCACCATCTCTGCTGAGTGTAAAACATTTTTTTCATACTGCTGACATCCAATCAATGTGCTTATCATTTCAGCCCTTCAAGACCGTCTTCACTACCTGCCACGTCTTTGACAAGTTTGGACGACTGTACTCCAACGCTGGTAATATTGTATGAGATAGCCGAGTGGAAAACCGACAGAATCAATAAATAAATGAAATTAAATATCCAGTCATGCATCATTTGTTCATCTGGTTCAGAAAGTGCTAAGGTGAGATGAGGTGAAGCAAACATTCGGTGCCGCATTCAGAGTAAAGACATCTCGTTCTCTTAGCATAATTACATGCTATTTGTATTACGCACAATTGCTTTTTGCATTCAATATCAGCAGTGTTGATGAAAGAATTCTTTAACAGCAACGATTTTGATCCTGGAAAAGAGACTAATGAAAATCCTCCATTAGTTTACGCACTTACAGATGTCACACGCGGATTCTTACATCACTTCCATCAGTCACCTCATTGCATTGCTCCCGGAATCAGTCGTTTTGAAACATTTCTCATGCATTGTTGCCACAGAAAATAAATGTCATTTAATTTCAGTGAGTGGGAAAAGGTGAAGGCACTGATCCAGTCTTCTGCTACAGAGGTTTCATTTCCACAAATAATTCTGAGTGCTTCGTTCTGTTGTGTGTATGTGTGTGTGTTTGTGTGAGGGCCTACAACTGTACGAAGCCTCCTGGCCAGCATCGCCACCAGCACCGCGTTGATGAATCTGAGGCATGGGCAGCAGTAATTTGGAGATGCAAGGGCTATCTCTTTGATTGCTCCTGGTCTGAGGTAGTCCATCACTTCACAATAACTCACCCTGGCGCTGACTCCTGCCTCCGAAAAAACCACGCTTTTCCATCAGGGCGATTAGAAAAAGCCCTAGTTGGCTGATCTGATTACTCCCTGTTTTAACGCTAAGTTTGACCCCATGTTGGGAAAGCAGCGCCCTGCTTATGACTACCGGACATGTGGGTGTTAGACAACATCCCAGAGCTGATGCGCTTGAGGAGGGACGAAAGAGATGGCCTTTGTGATGGTTCATGGAAAAGCTTTCACTCAGATTATTAGCTGACGATGTCGCACCTGGCTTAAAGCGACGTACTAGATGTGCAATTTTTGAAAGCATTTCAAAGGCATTATTCTCCCTTTTCACAATACTATTATAGTGTGACCTGTAAATACATGTAGTTTGTCATTCATTTATTAGATGATGAAATAATGAGACTTACAGTAATGAAGAACTTCACAGAAGCACCAGATCTCTGAGTGTGGACTCACATAGAGTGCTTTTTGATGGGCTATCTAGACAGGTCTTGGCTTCAACTTCGGCGTGGAGCCCAGCCAACACACACCGAAGAGAATGAGGCACGCTGACGGTGGGACGTCCTCTTCACAGAGTGAAGCCATATGCAAGAGAGAGGATACGCCACTGAGGAGGGAAAGAATGAAGAAGAGCAGTAAAGCTTGCTAATGAGTAGAGACAGGAAAAATATGAAAAAGCCGTGTCTTCATATTCCTGCCTCTGGGAAAACTTTTTCCCTGGCCAGAAGGGTGTAATAGATATGAAATATGATTTTTCTATTTTTTTTTTTTTTTTGGATACATTAGATTCTTATTTTTTATTTATTTTTTTTTAATTTACAAAAGATATTAAAAATGCAATTTATACATATACAATATGCCTCTTTTATAATTAGGATTTTTTAAGCACTGAATTAAAATTAAATTTCAAAGTGGGTCAGTTTTAAAATACTATAAATTAAGTTTAAAATTGTCTAAAAACATGACCACAAAAAAAATGCATGTTATTTATCTTATTTTAAACAATTCATGATTGCATTTCCTTTTTGTTTAATGTACATTTTTTTAAATCTGATAATTCATCATTTTTTAATCAAAATGTCTTAAGGGTACATTAACACGGGGCGTCAGCGTCGATGCTTGATGGAGGGCGTGTCTGAAGCTTGGTGCTGACGCGACTGTTATAGTGACAACAGCCAATCACATTACTTTTCTTGTGTTGCATGAATGCGATTGGCTAGCGTCTGCGCTAGGGCAGTGGTTCTCAAACTTTTTATACCAAGTACCACCTCAGAAAATATTTGGCTCTCCAGGTACCAACATAATGAGCAACATTAAAATACTGTAGCGTAGTAGGCCTAACTATTCAGCTACAGCTATGCACAGTTCAAAAACGAGGCAGTTTTATTCCTAATAAGAATATTTATTGTTGTCAGCCACTTTAACATTGTAAATACACAGTTTGAACATTAACACTGCACTGTGCTTACATACAGGTAAATAAAAAACTTAAATAATGATTAAATTAAAATGTTGTACCTAAAAGTTAAATAAAACTGTACTGTACTTAAATGTAAAAAAAAAAATGAAATGCTCAAATAAAGATTAAATTAAAATGTACTGTTTTAACATTAATTTAAATTTAATTTAGTGATTCCTCTGCATACCACTAGAGGGAGACTTTGAGAACCACTGCGCTAGGGTATTTGCATTAGGCGATCTGATTGGCTGACGCCTGCATTGGTGCATGAAAAGCAACACATGATGTTACCCATTCAAACTAAATGAGTGTCAGCGCTGACGTTCGGTGTGAATGCTCCGTAAATGAATATTCCAGTGAAATTAAAGACCTCTCTCTGGTAACTTATGCTAGACTTCTCCAATAAATTGTCCATGTAACTTCGCGCCTTTCTTTTAATCGACTCCCATTTAGATCTGCCTCCATCCAATCAAACCAATGGAAAGAACCAAGTCCCCGCCCTATTTTTTCTCTATCAGTAATCCGTTTCACTTGGATGTATGTCGGAAGAAAAGATCTCTTGCTACTTCCGTTACATTGCTACTATAAAATATCATCTAATTTTCTCTTTTCAAAACAATGCAAAGTTAGTTTTTTTCCAAATGTCAAAATAGATACCATACATAATTTGATGGCTTCAGAAGACTTTGAATTTAGTTCACAAGATTTTAAATGAGCAGCAACTTTAACCAAAAAAAAGTCTTGTTTGTGAATTAGTTGTGATATTCATCATGACTGTATGCTGTAAAACTGGCTGAAGTTCTTTCTTAAGAACACGAGCTATCATTCATTCTTTCTGGCTTTGAGAGAATGACTGTGCGAGGCTGGTGGTGAGACTCTGGGTTGGTCCGGGGTTTGGAGTCAGAGTCATCATTCAGGCCATCACTCACAGAGAAGAGGGGGGGTCCAGGCATGGAGGGTGGGGGGTCCAATGGCTTGTGTGTGCGGGGGAGCCGGCGAGAGAGAGAGGGGGTCAGAGTGCTGACAGCGAAGTGATGGGCTGTCTTAGTTCACCGCTGAGCCACAGCAGGACGTGTCAGAGTTGCAGGCTCGCTGCCCGTGCTGGCTCGCCTCCTACCTGTCTGTCCACCCCGACCAGCTTCTCAACTCACTTAAAAATCCAGCAGATCTCTCCCTCTCTGCCTTGCTCCTACTTTTTCTTTGTAATTAGCCTGGAGATGACACCACATGCAAATGGGGTACAATTTTAAAGGGATAGTCCACCCAAAATGAAAACTCATTTACATCATTAACCAAACAGTTTCGGTTCACAGCGACTTCCATTATTTGGTTACCAACATTCTTCAAAATATATTCCATAGAAGGAAATCATACAGGTTTTAAACAACATAAGGATGAGTAAATGATGACAGAATTTTCATTTTTGAGTGGACTATCCCTTTAAGATATACTCAAGCATGAAATTTAAGTGTTGGTATCAAAAGTTGAGATGCATTTAGGGGTGAATCTCTGTCTCCATCATGTTATCATACTTTTGCCACAAAATCAAAAGAAAAATAAAGATTACATTTTCATTAAAGCAAATTAAGCCTGTTTTAGGATACGATGGTTGAGATGTATTTTTTGACATTATTTTTCTAACAAAAAGCCAAAATTCCCATTAATTCTCATTAATTTATGCTAAATTAAATAAATAATTAAATGTATAAATAAATCTAATTTTGTTACCTTTTATAATTAAAAATGTTTTTTTAAATAATTCTTTATTTTTAAGAATAATAATTAATATTATAAATATTGTTTAAATTGAAAAATTTTAAAATATTTATACATCATGGTTATATTTGTTGTACTGATATTAATTTATGCTGATTTAAATAAAATATTTTTAAATTGTATATAAAGTATAACTGTTTATTTTTGATTTAGGAGTTTTGTACATTTTAGCATTAGAATTTTAGAGATTAAAAATCCTGCTTAGCAGAATGAGAGGGGAAGATGTTTAAAGTTTTTCTCTTCTATAAAGGCGGTGATCTTATTACCCTGAAGTTGAAGCTAATGATCGACAATTAACCATCCTTTCATGCATTTGTGATTCTGAAGGAATTTTGTCTGCTTCAATTCACGATTAAATGCCAAATCTGTGTTGCCGCCTACAGTAACACATCGGCTTTCATCCATCTTTCGGAAACCTGGAAAGCGTTTGCAGCCTTTCATGCAAATGCATCTCATTTGAGACTAACGCACGGCAATCTGCAAAATTAAAAGACACAAATCTCCTCTATCGTCCCCTGAGCGGAGAATGAACCTTAAGTAGAGACTGAGCGCTTTGTAATCTGCGTTAATGTGCTTGTAGGCATGGAATTTGAATTGTACAGAACGGAGCGGGTGAGTCGAGATGAGAGCCCGCCAGATGCTGTGGCAGATGTGTGGCCCAGCTCACTTGGGTGATTCCATAATTACATTTCGCATGCAGATACGAGCAGGCATTTCATGCTGCTTCAACGAAAGCCTCAGCCCTTCTGACTTCCCTCAGACTAATGCATAATATTGTGACAGTAGCGAGTGTAATTTACTGATCATCCTATTGATTTATGTTTCAAAACATCAGCTGCAAGCAGCAACAGATGCTTGTGGTCTGCTATCAATCCATGTTTTGATTGTGTGCTGTTTTAACTTACAGGTGCATCTCAATAAATTAGAATGTCGTGGAAAAGTTAATTTCAGTAATTCAACTCAAATTGTGAAACTTGTGTATTAAATGCAATGCACACAGACTGAAGTAGTTTAAGTCTTTGGTTCTTTTAATTGTGATGATTTAGGCTCACATTTAACAAAAACCCACCAATTCACTATCTCAACAAATTAGAATACTTCATAAGACCAATAAAAAAAACATTTTTAGTGAATTGTTGGCCTTCTGGAAAGTATGTTCATTTACTGTATATGTACTCAATACTTGGTAGGGGCTCCTTTTGCTTTAATTACTGCCTCAATTCGGCGTGGCATGGAGGTGATCAGTTTGTGGCACTGCTGAGGTGGTATGGAAGCCCAGGTTTCTTTGACAGTGGCCTTCAGCTCATCTGCATTTTTTGGTCTCTTGTTTCTCATTTTCCTCTTGACAATACCCCATAGATTCGGTCTGGTGAGTTTGCTGGCCAGTCAAGCACACCAACACCATGGTCATTTAACCAACTTTTGGTGCTTTTGGCAGTGTGGGCAGGTGCCAAATCCTGCTGGAAAATGAAATCAGCATCTTTAAAAAGCTGGTCAGCAGAAGGAAGCATGAAGTGCTCCAAAATTTCTTGGTAAACGGGTGCAGTGACGTTGGTTTTCAAAAAACACAATGGACCAACACCAGCAGATGACATTGCACCCCAAATCATCACAGACTGTGGAAACTTAACACTGGACTTCATGCAACTTGGGCTATGAGCTTCTCCACCCTTCCTCCAGACTCTAGGACCTTGGTTTCCAAATGAAATACAAAACTTGCTCTCATCTGAAAAGAGGACTTTGGACCACTGGGCAACAGTCCAGTTCTTCTTCTCCTTAGCCCAGGTAAGACGCCTCTGACGTTGTCTGTGGTTCAGGAGTGGCTTAACAAGAGGAATACGACAACTGTAGCCAAATTCCTTGACACGTCTGTGTGTGGTGGCTCTTGATGCCTTGACCCCAGCCTCAGTCCATTCCTTGTGAAGTTCACCCAAATTCTTGAATCGATTTTGCTTGACAATCCTCATAAGGCTGCGGTTCTCTCGGTTGGTTGTGCATCTTTTTCTTCCACACTTTTTCCTTCCACTCAACTTTCTGTTAACATGCTTGGATACAGCACTCTGTGAACAGCCAGCTTCTTTGGCAATGAATGTTTGTGGCTTACCCTCCTTGTGAAGGGTGTCAATGATTGTCTTCTGGACAACTGTCAGATCAGCAGTCTTCCCCATGATTGTGTAGCCTAGTGAACCAAACTGAGAGACCATTTTGAAGGCTCAGGAAACCTTTGCATGTGTTTTGAGTTGATTGCATGTCACCATATTCTAATTTGTTGAGATAGTGAATTGGTGGGTTTCTGTTAAATGTGAGCCTAAATCATCACAATTAAAAGAACCAAAGACTCAAACTACTTCAGTCTGTGTGCATTGAATTTATTTAATACACGAGTTTCACAATTTGAGTTGAATTACTGAAATAAATGAACTTTTCCACGACATTCTAATTTATTGAGATGCACCTGCAGATGGGTCAATTGGAGCTCGAGAGTGTGGTTAAGCTTGGTTTGGGTTATGGAAATGTTGAATCTTTGGGTTAATGATGATTTTTAGTCGGAGCTGTGGCTTAGCATTTAGAAACACTTTGAGCCTTGTGGGTGATATGAGTTTGAATCTGACATTATTTTCTGATACCTCTTCATCCACGATTCCCAAATATCTGACCATCTCTCTTAATAAAAGTGATTCTAGAATTTTTAGCATAACAGTGCTAGGAACTTGCATGACTTTTTAATACTGAACACAAAATAAAGCAATAAGCCCCAAGAAGCCGTGGTTTACAGTGAATTTATAACAGCTAAGGGGGTCCGCTTCATATCGTGCCTAACAACGCCCCTTAGCTGTTATAAATTCACTGTAAACCACGGCTTCACGGGGCTTATTACTTTTATAAAATGGTTATTCCATATACAGTATGTAGCAAGGTTTCACAATATAAAACAAAGCAAATAATATGTAATGATATTAATAAAAACATTATTCTTCCGCCAAATAATGTAGTTCCTCAGAAATGGTTGTGGTTGCAACAAAGTGGTTGCCGAGCAACACATCGACGTAAACAAAGGTGCATGTTTGTAGAGTAATTTACAACAGCTTCGAACGTAGCTCAACCAATCAGAATCAAGGACCGGAACTATCCGTTTTATAATTGTCATTTTCCATACAATGACAGGGATGATGTTAAATGCTGGAAAACATGACAGTCATTTTATACTGCCAGTTTTTTGTTTTGTTTGTTTTTTGTTTTGTATGTGTGTGTGTGTGTGTGTGTGTGTGTGTTCTAATTACTGTAATGCAAAATATTATTATTATGATATAATTAGAATAGGCCGTAGGCAATCACAGCATGCTGATATACAGCCATATCTCACGTCTACTCGTGTGATGTTGCTTTTATACAACAGTTTGACGGCACGAGTGTGTAAATAAATTAGAAACAACAACAGAGTGTCTTTAAAAGCCCTCTTTTGTGCAGAACTACTTCCTCCTGCCACAGATTTAAATCTAAAGTTGACAGTTTAACAGCTGAGCCCAAGCCTCTGTTACTAATTCCAAAATGTCACTTTAGAACTAGTAACGAAGGAACGTTGAGTTGCTTCACTGAAAGCTTATTGTATTACTGTAGTAAAAGCTTGCTGTATTATGTAAAGTATTATGAGAGAGATGGTGACTGATTACCTGCATCTGATACAGCATCTCAGTCTCCTACTCACAACAACATAAGTTTGAATGTCCACTGAGGAAAGCGTTATCTTTGTCGTAACGTCAATATCCTTTCATCTGTTAAGGGTGATTTCTGAAGACAACTCTGCTCAGTGCATTTGTTAGCTGCGTCAAGCTGTTGTTGAAAGTAAAAATAACTTCCGTTTACAAAAGCGTTTATTTTTCAATGTAAAAGTCTTTACTGCAGCGCCTCTTGTCGCTGAAACAGCCTTTTGTCGCCATCTAATGGTGGAACAGTGTAACTAAAATCACCATCACTCACACATGCACCATGTATCGATACTAAACTATTATTAAATACTATTATCATTTATATAAAATATTATTTATTGAATAATCATATTTAATAAACAACAACAACAGCCATCATAAAAGTTGCTAGGTAATTCAGTCAACCGTACAAAGGCAGCACGATATACTGCATTGAATTTACATAAACATGATAAGATTTTGCCAAAACTATTTGCTCTGTAACAAATAATAGATTAATGAGACCAAAGACTGCCCGTTAGATTTACCACAAAACGAAATATATCTCATGTTTAACCACTATAGAGACATCAGAGCCAGTGGTAAATTCCAGAAGATCTGGCCGCGGTGAGGCACTCTCGGCGGGTGTAATGAGCGCTGAATGGCCACTGAACCGCTGGAGCTCACATCTCCGAAAACGTCGAAGCAAATTCTCAAATAGACGTTATCTTTATTAACAAACCGCATATTTGAAGTCCAAGCAAGCACATTCTTGCCTAAAAAACTATTAAAACTGCATTCCATGACACAAAACAGTATTATTTTTAAAATTATAGTCGATTGGGGTGTCCGCCATGACACTCGCTGTGAGAACTAAGGCAACTTGGGCAAGTGGAGTGATACAAACGGTGAAATGGTTGGAGGAGCTCTGTTGGACTCTAATACTGCACTCTTATCAGCCAATCAGATTCGAGAACCAGAAAGAACTGTTCTGTATGTGTCTGTGTGTGTGTGTGTGTGTATATATATATATTATTAATATAATTTAATGAAATATTTTATTACTATTAAATATTTTATAATAATAATAATTATTATTATTATTATCATATTTAATTTTATTTAAATTGTAAATAATAGTATCTGTTCTACTGCTTTTATTTTATGCTGATTTAATTTTTAAAAAACTACTTTTGATAATGGGGTTATAACTGAAAAAGTTGGTCGTTGTTGTTGAAAAGTTGGCCTTTTTCCCCTTTATCTTATCATTACATTAAAAATTATTATTATTATTAAAAAAGAACAATAAAATAATAACAAAAAAAATCTCTTGATTTTGGGTTGAAGTGTGACAACCGAAGCTTTGTAGCTACATTATGAATTAGCATTTACTAGTAAATGAAGAATTCTGAACTATTAAAAGGTGTTTTAATGCCACTGGTGCCCCTCAAATAAAACTGATCCATGACATCCTTAGGCCAAGCGGTGTGAAAATGATGGTTTCACAGATGGCATGTGCTTGCACACCATAGTCAAATGTAATGGTTCTCCAAAATACACAGACTAAGATTAACTACATAATGTTGTTATTAGTGATATCATGCATGGATTAGCTGGTACATTCCTATCACTGTAGGACACTTACAAAAAGCCCTTTTGTTTCAAGTCCAAACACACAGGAATCTCCAAACACCAAATCGGGATCCAAATGGAATACAACAGCCGAGGCGATGATAAATACCGATCAGAAGAGGTATTGACAAGCATTTGTTCTGCCCGCTGCATCACAAAGAGACAGGTGTCTGTCTTAGACAGGCGTATTGACAGGTTTGTACCTCTGGCAATTGTCAACCGCCTGAGTGACAAGACATTATTGATAGATAGGATGTGCTGACATGCCTTTAAGAAGAGATAGAGAGAGAAAACAAAGAAAGAAAGACTTCTGAAACCTGCATGATCACTCACAAAGCAGCATACTTGAGAAACTGAATATCTATTGTATCTGTTTGAAGAACTGTGTGTCTGCCTCCCTCATGACAGCGGTGGATTACTAATGGTCAGGATACATGAGTTGGCTGAGGTGGATGCCCTGACATAACAAGAAATAAAGATGATGCTAATGGGCAGTGGAGGCATGTGTCAGCTATGGCCCACACTGAGTGACCCCAGGCCCTGACGGTGACCCTGGGCTCTGGCAGGGTGGACAGGTACAGCTCACCGTGAGGCTGTGCCCCTACCTGGCTCCACTTAGAGAATCAATCAGCCCAGCTGTCAGCGACTAACCTGAGCAGACAGCCAGGCTATGGAGAGGTAGAGAAAGATGCTCCCACAGGGACTCCACACGCTTCTACCACCAATACTGAGAACCACCCGAACAGAAAAACACTCAGTATCTGCAATTCTCTGGGTGGAAGAGTCATTTGGATGTCATAGTAGTGAAAATGTATTTATATTAGCTTTTCTCTGCTGATAAAAACAGCTGATGACCACTGTACATGGCTAGTTAAACCGCAGTATTGCTGGTTTATCAGTTGTCTTGTTGTCAGTGTCTTGAGTCCTTTCATGCTGAGTCTTTGCACTGACATATTGGTCAAGTTAGTCTGCCTGCAACAGTTAAACATCTTGTGCAATATGTGTATAAAAACTTCACATTTATTTTAATGGAATATCCACCTTTTAAATATTATATGAAAGGCAAGTCATTGGTTAGATATTTAATAGACAATATTACATAATCTTTATGAATTTTGTTACATTTATGGACACGGATCACATGTCCAGTCACAAGCATTTTATTGTCACTGTACACAAAAAACTAATGTGTTATCCAAGTTTTTTCCTCTGATGAGGTTTGATCTCTAGAGCCCTAGAAATGAAACCACGATGCGGAAAAAGCAGACAGAATCGCAAACTCCAGTCATAAAAATGGAATTTACTGTATAACGTGGAATGTCATGGAATTTTCCAAATTTTGGATGAATAAATCAAAAGTAGATAAGTACATCTAAATCAAAATGTGATATGGACTAGTGTCTGTGAATATTAAGCCGCAAAAATACCATTTAATTATGAATCATGCATTTTCTGCGTGTCTCTGTATGAATTAATGGCGCAGACACGCTGTTTTGTTTACTACACACATACTGAATCGCAAGTGACGCTCACTGTGTTTTCAGCCTCTGCCGCCTCAATATATGTGACCCTGGACCACAAAACCAGTCATAAGGGTCTTTTTTTTTTTCAATTGAGATGGTTTGTTAGGATAGGACAATATTTTGCCAAGATACAACTATTTAAAAATCTGGAATCTGAGGATGCAAAAAAATCTAAATACTGAGAAAATTGCCTTTAAAGTGGTCCACATGAAGTTCCTAGCAATGCATATTACTAATCAAAAATTAAGTTTTGATATATTTACAGAAGGAAATTTACTAAATAACTTCATGGAACATGATCTTTACTTAATATCCTAATGATTTTTGGCATAAAAGAAAAATCGATAATTTTGATCCATACGATGTATTTTTGGCTACTGCTACAAATATACCCGTACTACTTAAGACTATTTTTGAGCTCCAGAGTCACAATGAGTATATGAACACATGGACATAATATCTCTAGAACTGCTCTGAGAGTCACTTCATGAGCATTTTACAGTTTCTTTTAAGTAAAATTATAGTCATATATAAACAGAAACCTGAAGGTCTTCATAGCAACCTGTCAAAATAAAAGTTCTGTTTAACTTGAAGAAACCATGACAGAAATATTACTTAATGTAATAGTACTACTACTAATAAAATTATTATTAAAGCATTATTATTTAAAGGAATATTTACCAGAATTTATTTTGCAGAAAAAAGGAGATATCAAGGCTCATTGGAAATATGTGCCTCTATATACATTTCTGCAACACCGTAATCACATATGTACAAATCACTGCAGTTTCCAGTTGAAATGAACACTAGAGGCAGTAAAACTCCAACAACTTTTATTCATTTTCACACAAAGTATGATTTACAGGTAGAGTTTTCATTAATAAAGGCTAATTTTCACACAATGACTATTGTTATGACTTCAAAACAATAACATCCTGCACAATTTGAAAACTGATACTTTTAAACATTGTTGTCACATATACAGCTTCATACTCACGAGTTTTCTAATTCTTTGGTATGAACCCCGTGAAACTACGGTTTGACCAAAAAGCTCAAATTCACATAAGGAAGTTAAAATAGGACGGCTGCATCAACAAAAGTGTTTTTAAATCACTTTTTGCATTTGTTAACAGGTTTAGGGGTGGGTTTGGTGTAGGGGATATTTCCAACATGATAGAGCATTAACCTTTTGCAACATTCCCCGGATATTTGAATTCTGAACAGCTGCAATATGTACCTCAAGCAGTGTAGTAAAAATGCAGCAATACGTGCCTGTACCAACGTAATAAAAATGTGTCACGTTACATTTTGAACGTGTGTTTTAGCACCACTCTGGACATTTCACTTTGAAACTGCCACAAACATGCAGTAAGGTACATAATTATGGTGTTGCAGAAATAGAGACATGTATTTTCATGAGCCTGGGTTGGTAAATGGGTTGGGTTGGGGGGGGGCCTGCCTTTCCCCTGTTTCTTTGTCCTGTCTTACGTCATGTTAAGTGGTTGTGTTTTCCTGTTTTTGCCTTAGTGGAAATATTAAAAGACTCTGTTTGTTTGATCTCTGCCTCCTTCGTGCTCCTTTGAACTC
>JAFVLL020012638.1:0-61545 GCA_021397915.2 Tor tambroides | reverse complement strand
CAGGTGCAGAAGATGACTTCAAACAACAGACGCATGAGTGCAGCCAGCATTGCTTTAGAGGTTGCAGAAGTGGAAGGTCAGCTTGTCAGTGCTCACTGACACTGCAACAAGTCACTGCAACAAGTCAGTTTGCATGGCTGTCATCACAGAGTGAAGCCCCTTCTGAAGCTGGCTCACAGAAAAATCCTGCAAACAATTTGCTGAAGACAACCTGTCCAAGAGCATGAATTACTAGAACCATGTCCTGTGGTCTGATGAGACTCAGATAAACTTGTTTGGCTCAGATGGTGTCCAGCATATGTGGCGACACCCTGGTGAGGTGTACCAAGAAAATTGTGTCTTGCCTACAGTCAAGCATGGTGGTGGTAGCATCATGGTCTGGGGCTGCATGAGTGCTGCTGGTTCTCATAAGAAGTGGTCAATATGAACAGTTCATCTAGGAGACCTGTACCACCTAAGAAAATGGCTTTAATTTTTCATTTGTAATTATTATTATTATTATTATTGACACCATTCTGAAGCATTTGTATGGAAAATGAAGATGTTGCATTCAGTTTATTGACAAATTTATTAGAAATGGTGCTGGACCTTGATTTGAACCTTGATTTACATATACATATATATATATATATATATATACCTTAATTTCATAGTGAAATCAATTTAGAGAAACTATAAAAGGCTGAAACCAATAATGAGTGATTTTCAGGTGCTGTTAGTTACATCAGACCACAAGGAGGTGCAAGATCTCCACAAAAGCCCATGCATTACTGTTATACAACTGATCAGTTGTATTGTAGTGTCCATAAGTAAAGACCGATATTGAAAATTGAGAATTTTTGTCTGTAAAACCTAGAAATAAGCAATTTTTTTTTTTAAATGCTCAGAAGTGTAATATAAAGTATGGCATGAAATAAAGACTTATTGGTCACTAATCAAAAGTAAGCATCTATGTATGTTAATCACGTGACCTCAGCCATGTTCCTGCATTCATTGGATCATTCTCAAAACCTGCTGGAAAACATGATCATCAGGTTTGAAATTTGTGTACATTTTTAACTTGCATTATTTGATATGCTGATTCATTTGTAGTAGAAACCAATGTATTCAATTAGAAAAATGCAAAAGAAGCATTTTCACTAGACTTTGGACCCCTCTTGTATGAATCTGAGGTGTGGAGTTCCAGGCATAAGAACAGAGCGATTAGCAGAGAATGAGTAAGGGATGGCAAGAGGTGCAGACATGGCATTTTAACAGTTTTGCTGGTCAGAACCAGAGTGTGAACAGTGGCTCTGATGTTCATTTATATAACCTCCGGCCTCCAAAGCACGCAAGCCAGGGTCTCGCCTGATCTTGGCGGCTGACATGGATGTGTGAAGACAGGGATTGAGGCAGGAGACGGGTGCTTTATGGCACCACAGCCCCAAGGTCTACAAAGAGACACTTATATTGCTGGCCTCTTCTGTTTGCTGGCAGTGTTAGACAGGTTTTCAGTCACATCTGCAAGATTTGCAATGTGCTGACATAAACGTTCTGGTGTATGTGTGTGAACATAAGTTACGATAATAAAGCGGGCGATCAGCACCTTTGAGTAAGTCATTGTGTGTTGTTTCTTGCATCAAGAGTTTTTGTAAGCTGTCTCAAATAAATGTTACTTATTTCGTTTTTATCATACACAACAAACTTGATGAGCAGTGGCCCCAAAAGTATTTGGACTAACACAATCTCACGGCACTTCATAACTATTTAACATTTTGTCGAATTGATAGCTAATTCATTTGAATTCACTTTGTCCCGTTTGTATGTTTTCATACGATCTGCTTACGCCCCACTGTCAGTTAGGCTTGGGGTAGACCTTCATGCTTTTTCTAAAAATCATGTTTTCGAACCACATTGTACGAATTTATATGAAATTGTCACCTCATAAAATACTGTTTTCTCATTAGATTGGGTTGATTTGGACCCTTAAGCCATATCTAAGTGCACGAATGAAGATCAATCAAGATAAGTCTAACAAATTATGCTACCTTTTCTCAGAATATGTTTAAGTTCATACAGGTGTCCACAGGTACAGTTCATCTATGAGCACCAAGTTTTAAAGTTTGACAATGGTACGTGTTTTTTTACACTGTTCAACTGCAGTACAAGAGAGTGCGCAAATAGAGAGAAAATTTCTGATTGGCTGTATTGTGTTACGTCACGCTTCATTTTTGCGATCATTGTGTACAGGCAAATTGCTTGTCGCTGGTCATCTTGGCCACATCGCACAGGTGTAAGTATGAATTTTTAGTATAACAGTAGTATATTATTTCATAAATTAACACCTCACAAACCAGTTGCTTCTCAAAATGATTCAAAGCGCTCAAAATTCCACACTCTAGGGAACATCTGGTTTGAAGCCCTATAAATGCAGCAAGCAAAAACTCTGTAAAATGTGTTTAATAACATGTTTTACAACTTTTTATCAACTTTAATTATAAAAGTGACCCATGATCAGTTACAGTTTTATACTGTTTTATACTGGCTCAATCAGGAGCTCACTGATCAGCTGAAGGAAGCATCATTTACTGAAATCAGGTGACTTTGTTGCCTCAAAGCACTGATTTAATAGATTTGTAAACTTTAGAAGCTTCTTAACTTTCATATCACTTTTTGTGCTTTTTTTCCCCACTTGGTTTGATATTTTGTTTGCAATGACAAGCATGGGGCAATTGTTCTTTCAGTGCTCATAAAATGGGAAAAAGGAGGTAAGAAAGTGCGATGGGCATTCAAAGAAAGAGAGAGAGAGAAAAACCAGATGGGAATTTTGAATCTGGGTCTGTGTATGTGTGTCTTAGAGAAAGGGAGCCTCTTATTCTCTCTCAGCAGGAGCTTGGCCTAAACTTCGGCCTAGTCTCGTCTGCCCAGCAGGAGACTTTCCTGAGCTGACTGCCCAAGGGAGGGGCACCTGCCCCTGCCACAAACACTGCAGCACAGGCAAGGGAGTGTGAGGATGGAAAGACACTCAGGATTCCAGGAACATGTGTTGGATTTATGAAGCACACAGGTAACACAAAACGATGCAGTGAAAAACTATTTCCCCCCATACGTACCTCTGAGGTCTGTCTTCAGCAGCTTTCTGCTGCCTCCTTTAAAATGAAAGATTTCTCTCTGACACAGTCGCAGTGGTTATTGTTGGAAACCTCAACTACACCAGCTCTTGGTGACTACCAATATAAACTGACAGCTTATGGATTTGCTGCCCTCCCTCATGGCAATATTTTCCACTGTTTGGGTTCGCTGGATACTAGCATATGTTTGAAGTTTATCACATGCTCAATCATTCAGACCCACTTGAGAGAGAACAACGGAGAGAGGGTCCGAGTTCAGGACCCCAGACTCCTCCAGCTGAACTTGAATATTGTCATTAAACTATGAGGTTTAGAACATTCCCCAGAAGACTTATTCATGTTAAATAGGCTAGTATTAAAAGAATCTGTCAGTCTATATTGCAGAACAAGGATGAGCATAAGGAGCCTAAATTTGAAGAACTAATTCTTCTTGTGAATTAACATTTACTTACCTTTCCTTGAGTCTGACCCCATATTATTTCCTTTCTTTTGTGAAACGCAAAATGTTATGTTTGGCAAAATATTCAAGCCTCTCTTTTCTTTGCAACGAAAGATTGATTTATACTGCCAATCAATCTCCAAAAATGCAGTATAATATCACAGGAGTTGGCCATATGATTAATGTGCTATATTTTAAGCCATACGGTAAGTTTGTGTGAAAAACGGACCCAATTTTAAGCAATTATCCACTGATAATCTTCCCCATCAATGAACACTGACATAACATATGGCTTCAGCTGACTTTAAATATAGTGACTTAGTCATAAGGGCTATTTTTATGGCCCTTTTTTTGGAACTTGACAGTATAAATCACTCCATTTTACTCATTTGGAAAACAGAAGCTCAGACATACTGCTTAAAATACACAGCAAATAATACGTGGTTGCAACAACATGTGAGTGAGTATGGTAAACTATCATTTAATATAAAATATCTGTAAAAATAACTATAAAATACGCACAACAAACCTTTTCACAGGTGCAGTGTGGATGAGCGGGACAAACTGAACCATATTGTCACTCAAGGACATTGTTTATGACTTTCAACGGTCTCTGATGTTCCTCAGGTAAATGGAAACACATGCCCAAAGAAAATGGAAAGAGTAGGGAGGTGCACACATCAGGTCCTCATGGAGTCCCATGTTAGATGGCGTTCTTCCAAACTACATCTTACAGACTGGGTGGATGTGTTAGGCCAAAAGAGGAGAATAGGTATTTGATGATTAAGAGTTTATGTATCCAGATTATCTAACTCAAGGTGTAAGACATGCAGTATTTATTTGTATATTTTGATTTTATATCCTTTATCATGTTTCATTTATAAAAACACCTTCCATAACTGCCTAATCCCCAAGGAGCTATTAGAACATCCAATGACACACACACAGAGACATCTACAATCTTTTCTACTCTGTCAAACAATATTTGTTCTTGTGCGTCACAGAGCAGCAGGCAACCACAAACCAATACAGTGCTGCCATTTAATAATACGCATGAATTGTACATGTTGCAAATACAAGGTTACTTTTGGGTAGTCTGTAGTTGTCTATAATGATATCAATAAGTCACAAACAGCATTACCAAGTTTATACCTAGCATGAAGGTCAAAGCACACAGACATTTGTGGGTCAGTTTCAGAAAGTGCAAAAAGCTGATACAGACTCAATAAGGCTCATATTATCCAATGAAAACACAGTCACATCCAAACACCGCAGTGCAATACACACACACCCCATGCAAGACTTACAAAAAACTGAATGCTAGCAAAAGCATAGTACGGGCCAATGCAGACATATAAATAAATGCTTCCTGAATGAAAACCGTATTTCATTTGCAGTCTCAATCTCCCCCTCTCTGTTGTTCTTTTCTGTGTTTTTCTCTTCATTTCTTATTCATTTCCCTCTCTCTTCACTGAAAAACTCAATCATCTGCTATTGTAATAAGGACAGTATTGCTTTACAGTGTTACGTTTCTGCTGTATCATTTAGGCAGTGGGGCTCTTCAGGTCAGGAAATCTTCTAAAGGTTCCCAGAGGACTCACTTAGATCATAAACCATTCTGCTGGTGTTCTTACATAGAATATTTCTTTATTGTATGTTATGATAAGCACCAGATTTCATTTATAGATTCTTTCAGGCAAGCTTCCTTGTGCAAAGCAATGCATTATTTAACAGTAAAACATAACAAATATAATACAGATAGGCTAGGAAAAAAAGGTTTGTGCAGTTTTTTTGAATACAGTATGAATTAACATTTGAATTCAATTCACAGAAATATTTCTCTAGCTGACATTGTCCATTAACATGCATAAACAGGATGTAGTTTTGAAAATGGGACAAATTTGTGTAATGAAAAAAAGTATATTTTTAAGAGTGGTTCAGAATTCAAAATTTTGTTTAAAATTGCATAATTCCGTTAATTTATAACAAAAAAAAAATCAGGTCGAATAAAAAAGGACAAATTATTCATATAAGGTGCCAATAAATACACAAAGTCAGGTCTATATTAGATCTGTTGGCTAAAAAACAGGTTTTAGTTGAGTATAATGAAGTACCTCATGGAGAACATAATGTCCTATTGGAGAATGAGAGATTGTGTCTTGGCTTCATGACAGAAGTGATTTATCCTCCTCAAAAGAGCAAAGTCTGACACGTCCTTTAGCTTTGAGCCAAATTTATACTATATAATTTCTCATTTGCACTTAGACTAATAAACCAATTTGGGAGTTAAATGGTTCACACCTGTTGTTAAACTATCCTGGGGCGATTCATCCTGACAAAGCTTGTTTTGTCCCTTTCAAGTTGCCTCATAAAACAGATGTTTCACATGTTTTAGTCCACTAATATTTAACAGCAGTTTGACCAGAATTTTTGGTTTCCATTTCAAAGGTGACGAACCCTAAATATTTCAGAAGCACTTTCATTAGAATTCATCACTTTTGGATTGCAGGGACCTCAATACACAATGCTGGTCAGATTATCTATAATTATAGATGTAGTCCAGGGAGCAGAGAACGTATACCATCATTGCATTGGATTACAGATTATTGCTATAGTTGCACAGCACATGTATAAAGCTATAATCGTCAAGCCCTTTAGCACCAAAATTAGTATTCTGTTTAATAAAGATAACTAAGCACAGTCTTATTGGTCATGGGCTGGTGAGCAGCTGTTATTGTTGCTCAGAGCTGCCCTTGTGGCAAAGTGGTGCAGCCGCACTTATCGTCTTCCTGCTGGTCCGCCTGCGCTTTCCTGTCAGCAGTGTGTAGAAGAACGGATTCACACATGAGTTTCCATAAGTCAGCCCTGTGAGGATGCGATTAATGGTCACCTGCGTGCCCACCGGTACCACGCGCAGAACCTCAGGCCGATACAACGGTAGAAGCTGCCAGATCCAGAATGGAAGGAAACAAGCCCAGAAAGTCAGCACAATCCCCAAGATGAGGAGCAGGACTTTGGGGCGAGGTGCACGAGGTGGGTAGGCATTGCCCCCTCCGGCCCAAGCTGGTTGCGTCTGAGATACCCAGTAGAGTCTCCCCAAAGCTGCATACAAAGCTCCGATGGCCAGTCCTGGGCCTAGGATGCTGGTGCAGAAGAGCACACTGAGGTAGGCTTTCGAACTCTGCTCATCCCAGGCGGGAACGCACAACTTGCCTTCCTGGTTCTCTCCGTCTTCCAGGTGCAAGGTGATCATCATGGGCAAACTGAGAGCCACGGCAAAACCCCAGGCCAACGCGACTCTCAGGAGTCCAGATGAAGGTGTGGACGAGGCTGCCAACGGATCAGCCACAGCTCGATACCGATCCAGACTCATAGCAGTGAGGGTGAAGATGCTTGCGTGCATGGTGAGCAAGTCCAGACTGAGTAGGAGCCGACAGCCTAGTTCACCAAAGGCCCAGTCAGATGCCAGGCTGTCGTACACAATGAAGGGGGCAGTGGAGAGGTACACCAGGTCTGCCAAAGCCAGACTCAGAACCTGCAGGTGAAGGGAGGAAGAGGAGGAGGACGAGGTGGGAGAAGAGGAGGGAGAGAAAGATGGGGAGGAGGTGCCGAGGCAGGAGTAACAACAGGCAAGAGCGGTACGGCGCCTTCTTGACATCCTGCGGCGGCGAATGAGAAGCCCTAGGGTGTAGAGGTTGCCCAGAATACCAAGCAGAGAAAGGAGGGATAGGAAAAAGCAGAAGAGAGCTGTGGAGGCTACACTTGGGGATGGGGAGAGAGAGGGAGAGGAAGAGGGAAGGGAGAGGTTAGTGAGAAAGGGAAAGGTGTATGAAGGCAAAGGGGAAGAGGAAAGGGATGTAGAGCCAGAGATGTCCATTTGCCCTGGACAGCAAGAGTCCCAAGATGATTCCTGTCCACTGAGAGAAGGAAGCCAATGGTAGCTTCAGTGTGTTTTAGAGTAACTACTGTGCCCAGGTTATCAGGGAATCCAAATTAGAAAGGGAGAGCTGTGAGTGGACTGCTTTAATGGGTAAAGTAGAAGAGAGAAACAAAAAAGAGAGAAAGAAGTGGTGATTTTATAAACTTTTGTTAACATCTTTTGTCTTCATAAAGTTTTGTTAACATCTCTTGACCTAAACTATGTAGTTTAGGTCTGACATGGTCTGACAGTTTTGAGAAAATATATCTTTTAAGAATGTTGTAAGCAATTTTTCAGTATCAGACAACGTCAAACGTTTGTCAGGGTGCTAATAGGCGCTTTTGAACGAAAATAGTGTTGGCTTGAGGAGGTAAAGAGGAGGTAAGCTTCTCAAACGCCTTTCATTCAATAGCCTATCAGACGGAAAAACGTCAAAAAACTATCATTATCACTTTATTGTAGATTTGCATTTTACAGTATAATTACAAAAACTTTTATTTATTTTTTGTAAAAAGTCTTCAAGATTCTGAATTCATTATTTATCAAACATAATTTTAGTTGCGCGAAAAAACTTGCGCATGCAAAAAAATGTTGACAAAAACGACCCATATACAGTAATTCATTTACATACTGCTCGAGGTTTTTTTTTTTTTTTTGGAAGTTCACAGAAATACACGAATAATAAAAACAGCAAATATTGGTTAATATACAACTAGACTATTATTATTTTTATTATTAATAATATTAGCCTATTGTTGTTGTTGTTGTTGTTGTTAATATTATTATTATTATTATTATTACAGTTATTAGGCAAATATTCCAGCAGCACGACATATAACGTGCGCTATCAAGTTCCTTACAAACTTTTGAAATTCCTGTCTGGAAAATAAATAAATAAATTATTAAATAAGATAATGAGAAACCGTTGACTGTACTTTTAATATAGGCTAGGGTCTTTAATTGTCATGCAGCCGACGTCATAAAGCGGCAAGGCTCTTGTGAATTCTATTCTTCATCATTATGACGGGTGTGAAGATCAAAGCCCTTGCCGGGGGGCGCGCGGACACTGACGGGAAAGAATGTAGGTGGCACATGGTGACCCTGAGAGAGACGCGTTATGAGTGACGCATTGGCACAGGCACAGCACCCCTATACCAGGGTGCTTTAAATAACACCTTCTTAATAGACACAGCGACTGACAGATTTGCTACAGTTAATTAATTTATTAATTCAGTACAAATAAGTTTTAGATAATCATGAAATACGCAGTAGGCGATTTAAAAAACAAAACAATTAACTATGAATTGTTAGTAAAACTCTTTTTTGACTAATTTTAGGAACTGAGAGTTAACAGTGCCAAATGAGTCCCAGGATAGTAATTTTAGTTGATGTTATTTATTGTTTTCATAATATAAAATATACTGAACACGGTATGTCTGCATTGAATTAGGCTATGTATGGTGGTATGAGAGATCGGGGAATGTTGCAACACGTAGTGAGCTGTAACACTTTCAGTTTGTAAAAATGAGCTGCAGGGGTGAAATCACTCATTCATGAGGTGACAGTAAATGTGTGTATTGCGTGTAAAACATTTAAAGGATTTACAGAGGGGGAAACTATTTTGAGGTGAGAAAGTAGGCTAATGTTATGTTAATAAATGTTAAATGACAAAACAGAGACGCATAAAGCATCATTTAGGCTATATCACTCATCTCGTTTAATTTTTATATAGGCTAGCTAGCCAATAACATTCACACAAACCCTTCATCTGTTAAAAAAAAAAAAAAAGAAATATCACAGCTGACAAGACGGGGAGGATTGTAACACTTTCCATACTTCTATACTGTACCTATAAAGCCCAGCGAGATGTTAATGTTCCTCTGAGGACAGACTTAAAGAAACTTTAGGATGGTGTAGAATATCTCTGAGTCACAGCCAGTCCACTCCTCTCCTCTCACTCTTATGTTGTCTGAAGCAAACGAAGGGAGCTGTGCTGAAAGACAGGAGAAAGAAGGGTGTCTTTAATAAAGACCCACACTATTATGAACGGCCTTGGATGGAGACAATTGGTCTTCATTGGCAGAGGACTGAATGTGATTTGATGTTTAGTCTCTAACCCTGACTGATATTTGTGGTGTTATTGTTAACTTCTCTTTTGTGATTAGAAACCTTCAGCTCATTCTTAACGAACACTTTTATGAGCGAAAAGTCGGTGCTTTGGGGCAGTATTTACAAGTGCCAAAAGCAATACAGTCAGTATACCATTGGAAAAACACTTGTAAATGTCAGAGAACAATATTTATGTCCACCATCCATCAAAGTTATTTGGGTTTGGGAGGATGCAAGGAACGTTTCAGGTAGTATTTATTAGAGAACTGTAACAAACATGAAAAGATACGAGTTCGGTTATACAGGTACAGGACAAATGAACATATTATTAAACGCATTATTTGTGGCTGAACTGAATCATGCGTGAAAAATGTTGGATGAAATTTTGATACGTGTCACAATCCAAACCACAGCTGAGGCAGTGAAAATCATTTAATCACTTGAAATATGGTATCGCTCCCTAACGACCATACAGGAATACATAACCATTAATGGACAGAAAACGTTTCAGTGGAAAGACATTTTCACCTTCTTAGTCACGCAAAAGTTAAAATGATGCATGGTGTGGACATCTTGCATGCATTTCTGATCAGACTAAAGTATGGTCTCTTTTAGAACCACATGAATGGATTCTTAAAGGGATAGTACACCACAAAATGGTGATTTATGCACCCTCCTGTCATTTTAAACCTATATGAGTTATATTTCTTCAATGGAACATAGAAGGAGATGTTGTTTTGGACCCCATGCACTGACTTTCACTATTGTCAGTAAAAAAGGTACAAAAGCTTTCACTGGGGTGGTACTCAACCTTTTCAAAAGGTACACTTTTGTACCTTTTAGGTGCTAATATGTATATTTTGGTAGACTACTACAGTTTTTCTACAGTACTACAGAATGAGAGTTTTTTTCTCAAAACAGTAAGTTGAGGTGTCTGAACAATTAGTTTCTTGTTCACATCAGATTTGAGTTTCTTATTGATCTAAGCAAATTGTGTGCATTTTAGCATGTGTGCAGAACAGTAATGGTCTACAGTTTGTACAATAACTAAATGCACATGGTTGTGATCAAAACTGATGAGTTGATTCTCAATGAATGTCAAACTCTTCACAACGTCTAAACATTCTTTAATCATGTTATCAAAATATGTTAGACATGAGTGTATATTCAATAAATATCATGAACATGGAATGGTTGTAAAGTCTGCTAAGTTGGCAAATGGGAAAATTTCTGAAAACTTTGGGAAATTTTGGGAAACTTGGGAATTTTTTGTCACTTTTCAGAAATTTTCCAGAAATTTACTGGCAATTTTTCCACCCCTTGCCATTGTAATGAAATAGGAATCACAATCTTGCCAATCAATCAAGTCTGGAACCATATATATATATATATATGGAGTTTGCCCAGCACAATCACCAGAGTTGGGGGTAATGCATTACAAGTAATGCAAGTTACGTAATCAGATTACTTTTTTCAAGTAACTAGAAAAGTAATGCATTGCTTTTAAATTTACAACAAAATATCTGAGTTACCTTTTCAAATAAGTAATGCCAGTTATTTTTTTTCCCCATTTATTCAATTAACATCACTCATGTCCCCGTGTTGAGAGAAATTGGGAGTGAGGGGCAGAGGTAGAGCCACTTTCTTCAACCGGAGGCTTATTAATTTCACTTTTGGTGTAAAAGGGTATTAACAGTTGCTAGAAATATAACTTTTTTTTACATTTTTTTTTATTAATAAACAAATAAGCAAGCCCAGCCAAGGTGACTAAAAGTAACGCAAAAGTAACATAATGCATTATTTCCATAAAGAGTAAGTAACGCAGTTAGTTACTTTTTTATGGAGTAACTCAATATTGTAATGCATTACTTTTAAAAGTAACTTTCCTCAGCACTGACAATCACTACCATTTTTGAACAAGGAGGAACGTCACAACCTTATGCAGCAGCAGCTACAGCAGTACTGTATAAATATTTATATTTGTACAGTATATTTATCCGTACAAATGTGTTACATGTAAACTGAAAATTCACAGTTGCTTGTTATGAAAGAGCAATAGGAAGAGCAATTGTAAGAATGTGTGATGGTGGTGTTAGCGGAAGACAATAGAGTGTGTAAAAATGAATAACCAATGGTGAATTTTCAGTTGACGTAACATAAAAATAAATGTACTGTATAAATAAAAATGTTCATTTTCTTTTCATGTACTACAGTATTGACTTTTCCCAATACATTCTTACCTAGTGTTGAAATATGTATCTAAAATGCTCAACGTGATACACAGACAAACCTGACATTCTTGTATAGTACAGAAAGAAGTCTTTCAACAAAAAAGCAGAAAAAATAGCATATGACAAATATAAAATGAAATTGCACATAAATTTGCATATAACACAAAATTAAATTAAATTTGCATATTTCTATGGTGAAAAAACATCTAAAGATTTTGACCATCGTGGCTCACACGATGACAAAAACACTTTTTATTTGGTGGTTTTGAAACATTGCACTTACAGTTTAGAGAATGTTAAGACTGTCTTGAAAAACTGATTGAGGAAAACTCTAATATGAACCTTTATGGTACCAGTGTGGACCCTTTAGGTACAAAGGTGTACCTTTTGAAAAGGTACTGTTCCAGTGACAACTTTTGTACCTTTTCTTCTAAGAAGCAATCCTTTAGAATATCATCTTTTGTATTCCACAGAAGACTGAAAGTCATACAGGTTTGAAATGACATGAGGGTGAATAAATGATGACAGAATATTCATTTTTGGGTAAACTATCCCTTTGAACTTTTGTTAAACCAAAAAGGGAAACAAAAAGGTATGGTGACAGTGATACTTGAGCACCATACAGTTTTGATTATGGTGACTGGTTTCCCTTTGTTTTTTTGGTGTAATTTTGGTGTAAACCACAAAAAATAAGAGATTTTAACCAGTAAGGTCAGAATGTGTAATCCATGCAAACACCAAAATCGAATTAGATTCCAACTGGGAATAGTACATAAAAGTTAAAAATGGCCATAAAATAAAAATGAAATTAAATAAATTTGATGACACCTCAGTCATTTATGTGACAGAGATTTGTTATTATACAGAATATCTATTCAAATTCAACCTAATACATTTATTTCAGTTATTTATAAAGTGATCCTGAACTTGATCTTTGAAGCACACGAGCGGGTCAGCGGACACATGTTCTTTCCTGTAAAATGAAGATGACTCATAAGATGAAGGCGGTCCAGTGTAAAGGAACAACCGGTGTAAATTACCGTCCAGTGAGAAAGAAAGAGTAATAGAGTGAGAGAAAGAGACAGAGAGCAAAAGTTATAACCCCATCTCCTCATGAGCTACTGACACCAAATTCAGCGTTGCACCGCGTGCCAACACACATCTACACGAGGCCAACACATACATATCTGCACATCTACTGCACTACCGCCAACACACACACACCGCAGACACACTTCAACTTAACACCACCTCTGAACACCCGATACGGTCAACACTCAAACACATCTAATCAATGAAGTAAGGGGAGTATGTGTGAAGTTGACCGCAAGAGACCAGCAGCCAACTGGATCATCATAGCAGTCTATAGAGTTTCTGCTTAATGAATTAGTCTCCTGGTTCAACTGTTCAGTATTTTTCAATGCACTTATTTTGTGACCGCAGTAAAATAAGTCAAACTGAAGGCATTCACAAAGACTGAATTACTGTCACACTGCTAAAGTTTTGCTAGAGTTTAAATAAAATTATAGAGCTTAAAAAGTGTCAGACCACTTTTCTTCAGTCCAAAATGGATATTGTGACAATTCATTGGGTACTTTTAATACTGCACTGTGTTGTCAAGTTGTATGAAATATGTGACCACATTTTAGTTGTTCAATGATATGAAAATTTAGTGGGTATTATTAAGAATTTCATTTCATTTCATTTTGCATTATGATGAATTGATCATGATCATGATGAAGTTATATTATTTCTATTTTATTTTATTGGGTGTTTTTCACTCTCATGTCAAGTTACTTGTGATACTGATCATTTTAAGTTGCTGTGGATTTAATTTAATTTATTTTATTATATGTTTTTTCACCCATGACAAATTGATTGTGATGATCATTTCAAGGCGTGTTTTTATTTTATTGGATATTTTTCACTTTTATGACAAACTACTTGTGAGCATCATTTCAAGCCATTTTTGTATTTCTTATTTATTTATTTATTTATTTATTGGTATATTTTACACAGATCTTTTTCATACAATGTGTATGACAAACCATGTCTGGAAAAAACTCCATATAAACACTATAAAAGTAGTCAGTACGGCTTGTGTGCTATATTCCGATTCTTCTAAAATCAGTTTTTAACATTTGAAAACTGCAGTGGAAGTTGATATAACCCGTGAATAATAATTTTAATTTCAGTCTGTTACTCTCACAAGCTATCGTATGGCTTTATGGCTTTATGTATGGTAAGTTTATGGCATTTTCAAGATTTCTTTGTTTAGTTTGAAGGGGTAGTAACACAATTAACATCCTGTCATCATTTAGTCACTGTCATGCTATTCCAAACCTGTATTACTTTTGGAACACAAAAGAAGGTATTTCAATTTTTTTTTTCATCCAAACAATGAAAGTCATTGAGGTCCAGTGTTGTTTTGGACCCCACTGACTTTCCTTTTTGTGAACAAACACAGTTGAAATATTTTTTAAAACATATTTTGTAGCAGCCAAGGTCACTATGAACTTCTGGAAATGAACTTTGTGTTGCTTTAAATTGTTGTAAATAACAGCATACTGGTTTGGAATAACATGAGGGGGAGTAAATAATGACAGGATTTTCATTTCATGTTCATATTATGCCTGTTGGGGCATTAGACTGATAATCCTTTCTCAGGCCACTGCTATGTTGGTCTAAAATGGGTTATAACTCTTGTGTGAAGTCTGCAGGATTTAGAGGGGTGATCTGGGCTTAGCGTGTCCCAGGCATGTGCTGTATATTTGAGAACACAAGATGGACAGAGACAGGCACCAGGGCCAAGACGAGAAGAAGGGCAACATACCTCTCCCTGCGGGGTGTGTGGAATTTCAACAAATACCTGGCACAGGCCTGCCAAAATAGGCAAAGAAGAGAGAGATTAATAGAAAGAGAGACAGGCGGGACAGAGACAAAAAAGCAAGAGAGAGACAGAACGTTTGTCTGATGTCTCAGTAAAGGATGGAGTGTGATTAAAAAAATACAAAACGAAACAAACAGACCTGATGTGACAAAGATGAAAATACAACAAAGGCATCATCCTTATAGAAAAATATGAAAAAGATAGCATTTGATAACATTTTTAAGACTGCAAGTTGTTTTTTTATGCTTGAATTACAGTTTTTTATTTAATTAGCTTAATTTTTCATTAATATTATGCACAATATGAAACATGTAAATTCATCAGTGTCTCATTAAACTCAAACATCTCTATCTATCTATCTATCTATCTATCTATCTATCTATCTATCTATCTATCTATCTATCAAAATACGAATAAATATATATAAATATATATAATATATATAATATAAAATATATATATCATTCTGTCTATCATTACATATATTTACTAATATTATAGATAGATAGATAGATAGATAGATCTATCTATCTGTCCTTATATATATATATATATATATATATATATTTATTAATATGATAGATAGATGAAAGAAAGAAAGAAAGGAAGGTATCTATCATAATATGAACAGACAGGTATATATCTAGCTATCAAAATATGAATAAATATATAAGGATAGATAGATAGATAGATAGATAGATAGATAGATAGACAGACAGACAGACAGGTATCTATCTATCTATCTATCTATCCTTATATATATATATATATATATATATATATATATATATATATATATATATATTTATTAATATGATAGATAGATAGATGAAAGAAAGAAAGAAAGAAAGAAAGGTATCTGTCTATCATAATATGAATAAATATATAGAAGAACAGATAAATAGATTTAATATTTTTTACTTGTGATGTTCCTCAACTGCTATCATTTTAATAAGCATACTTTTAAATTTTCAATAAACATTGCCCCTTTCAACCTCTCATAAATTTCTGAATTAACAGACATTATTCTCATTTCTCTCTGATTGCGTGACGCTTCTGTGTAGATTAACACATCAGATTTGGTGGTGGTCTTGATGCCTAAAGCTTAAGGGTAAGGTCCTGCTCTTCCCAGTGTGCGTCCCTTCACTTCAAAGGGGTCATAATTGCCAGACACACTTGTCCAGCCCCACAGAGACCCCTGGTTCAACCTATGTGTGTGTGTGTTTCAGTGCTGTGCCACTGCGCAAGGGTTTCTACCAAAAAACAATCTGATTATGGTACCGTGACATAAATAATCACAGACCCTTTAAATGGCTTTAAACCGCCCTTGTGCTTTGCTTACATTATGCTAATTAATTCTCCAAAGTCTTCGTCAGCCCATTGACAGATTGCCCACTTCTTTGACTTCTCCTTACAGCAGATTTAATTAAATGGGTGGACATTTTTGCGTGTAACAAACGGTTTGTTTCCCTGCAGACTGATTAGTGGAGTTCAAGATGAAATATTGATCCTCCATCTCTTGTGTTGATGTTTATATTCACGTCACTTTCAGTAGTCCTCTGTAATAAAGACAAAGGACTGACACTCCTCCAACACAGTCTGTTTAATGCTTGACTTGCACGTAAATTAGATGCATTGAAAATCTTTAGACTTTCATTTGCTGTAACCATGCATGTGCTTACACACATAGACATGTATGTTTTTATCAATCTATTATTTGGACCAATAACTTGATCAGTGACCACAGCTGTTGTTCCAAATATCAGCAAGTCTGTACTTCACAAGCAACACTCAAAGTACCATCCGTAAATAAATCAGTGTTTTTAAATGAATAGGTTAGGTGAATTATTCAATGACTCAGTAATAAAGAAAATTACTGATTTTGTTCTTGAATTAATAGGTGCTTTTTAACATATGAATAAATCAATCAATCTATATGGTGAAAAACAGTATGTGAAAAGAGATGTATATCCAAATTTGCAATATTCACAAAACAGTAGGCAAAAATTACCTTTATGACCTACTACCTTTGGTGAAATTTTAAAGTGTACACTTTACTATCCCATGAGGTCACAGAAGAGGAGTTGTGAATGGCAGTGAAGCGATGAATCTGATGCTGGAAGGTCACATGACATGCCGAATGTCATAAGTCCAGAATAGATTCATACCACATGGACTCATACTATACACAACAGACATAAACAGTTGCAAAGTAATTACTTAAAAGAAGTAGGCTACCTACTCAGAGAATATGTGAGTTTGGACAGAGCACATACAGCAAAAGAAGGTGTAATGATTTTCAATGCAGCTAATATAAGTGCAAGTCAACCATTAAACAGACTGTGCTGGAGGAATGTCTTACGCAACTTGTTTTGTTCCTGATTGAATTGGTATTTTGAACAAACTGGTTTACTTGAATGATTCAATATCTCACTCAAAAAGAGAGGTACTTAGTTGATACGCTATGCACTTACTATGCACTATGTAGGGCAGGGTTTCTCAATTCTGGCCTTTTCCTGCAGGTCCAGTCATCCTGACTTAACCCTCGAGGTCAGCTTTCTAGCTAGGTCTTCAACCCTGCTCCTCGGGATCCAAAGTTTATTTCCAACCTGCTTCAGCACACCTGACCTGTGACTTTTCAAGTGACCCTGAAGACCTTGATTATCTGGTTCAAGTGTGTTTGATTAGGGTTGGAGCTGAACTCTGTAGTACATCGGGTCCCCAGAAGCAGGGTTGAAGACCTATCTAGCAGAGTTTAGCTCCAACCCTAATCAAACACACATGGACAAGCTAATCAAGGTCTTCAGGATTACTAGAAAGTTACAAGCAGACGAGTTTGATCAATTAGGCTGGAGCTAAACTCTGCTGGGAAGATGACCTTGATCAACTAGAGTTGATAACCCCTGATGTAGGGTTAATTCAGGATAACTGGACCATTTTTCCCAGTCATCTCAATGGCAAAACATGTCCCAGTTTACCTGAATTCAACCTACTCAGCCTTCGGAGTATGATACCATCTCCCCCTCCACTATTTAGGGAAAGCTGTGACAGCTGAGTGCATAAATTGTCCACATTTTGGAATTTTCTATGTGAGCATACTCACTATTCTTAATACTAAATGGCATAAAATTGTTGGGACATAACTCTTGAAAGAATCGGTGCATTTGTGCGAATTGCTTGACTGAATGATTCTGTCTCACTTACAGTATTTAGTTCTTGAAAACGAATCGTTTGACTAAATGATTCAATGAATCACTCATGAAGTCACTTGTCACCATCTACTGGCATTTCAATGTAACCAATGTAAGAAAAGGCTCACTAAAAATCTCCATCACTAATGCATGGATGGACAGCCTGTTTAAATCCTGGATTTAATCTTTAATTTCATTTAAACTAAGAAGTGTGCATGTGTTTTATGAGTCTGACTTATTTTTGAGAGAGAATCTGTGGTTTTAGTAGGCCAGCCTGACGATGACAAAAATTTTCCATCCTCAAGTCTTTGCAAAGTAGTCCATCCTTGACCTTGGCCATACAGGAACACTGTCTTCAGAAATGACCTTCATACATTTTCTAAATATGTTCACTGGCAGAATTTCAATAGTAGTTAGCTCTGACTCTATTACTCAGAACAGAGCATGCCAAATGTAATAGGCTACTACTACTACTACTAATTTTGATGGTGATATGAAGAAATTGGTTAAAGGCTAGTTAACTCTAATTTATCTCAGTTTTCCCCAAAACTGTGTTGTTTTGGGTCTTTTTCCACTGCAAGAACAAAAAGCAAACTCAGTGAATCTGACGTTCAGTTCAGCGTTTTATAGATCTGGCAACCCAAGGTACAGCGAGTGGATCAGACTCCAGTGGAGATTGGCTTCTGTTCAGCTGGATGTTTATCTTGTTCTAGGACCACAATGAACATGTGCTGAAAGGTAGCACAGGATTACATCTGCATTCATGAAAGTTAGATTATATAATCCCAGTTTCCATGAAAATTAACCAATCATGCTTTCTACATGTGGTAGATACTGTACAGTACATGTGTTGAGATGTATCACTTAATTGGGCTTTTTTTGAATACAGAAATGGTTAATACCAGTTTTGTTAATTGGGTAATTTTCCAGTCGTATAATGAATCTGACCATTTTTTTGATACTTTATGATGTGATAGCCAAAAGCTATTAGTGTGTGCACTTGTCTTACATCATTGTACTTGAGCACAGACAGAAAAGCCACAGAGTTCAGACATTATGTGAGTAGAAGGACACTTAGTTCCATGTCCAGGAGTCCAAAGTGGCATTGTAGTTTATTGTTTATAGCCTATAAATAATAGGCCTATTATTATTTAATTAATGTACTGTAATATTGGTTTAAATTGAAAGCACAGAAAGCATCCAATCAGGCAAAACAAATTATAGTGACAAAGTGTGGAAATATGCTAAAAACGGAGAATGTTACTACAGGGAATCTGCATTTCTCAAAAACAAGTCCAAATGTCCTAAAGTTTATTAGGCTGTACAAAAAATAATAGTACATGGATATATTGTAAATGGGACGTTAAAACTGCAAATGTACATGGCAGTTAAAGCCACTTTCATCTTGTAAAACTTAAAACGGATCCATTTTATTGTGAAACCACACATTCTTTTACATTTCGAGGCACATTCACTCCTCCCTTTAAGCTAGTCACAGTATAACCATGTCCAGGTGAGTTTTAAAAAAAAAAAATTTACACTTATATAACAAACCGTGTTTTAGCTGTCAAAATTTATACTGGTTCAGCAAGTGCCCAACCTTTCCGAATGAAAACAGTATTCTCACTCTCTATACAGTGAAAATAGAAAAACGTTCAGTCTGATAAAATAGAAACATTCTGCCCTCTAGTGGTTCATATGCGCAACCTCAGCTAACATGAAAATAAACGAGGTTGACTTTTGGTGTTATTTCAATCATCAGTTTAATCATGTAAATGTATTTGAATGTATCTCTATCAACTAATCAAAAACCTCTACATATTTGGTCATTTGTGGCTGCAGAGCATAATCCAGTCATTCTATATTTATGACCAACACATGTTGGCTATAATATAACCAAATATTTAATTAGTCGCAAATAAAATATTACTGAACAGTGGACAGCCAATCACTTCTCTTCAGTCACGTCAGCCTGTCTGTCTCTATCAGCCTCTCTTTGCTTTCTGTTTCCGTGCCTGGAGAGCATTTTCCATTGATCAATCTCGATCCTTTTTTTTTTTTAGGGTATTTTTAATGTATTCATATTTTTTGACATACTCTGTTGCTGTATGTGTCTATCATGTCCACTTGAGAGTGGACCTTGCCAGTTTATAAGCCTATTGTAGGCTACTTGCTGCGATATTGCGATCCAAACATTTGCTGATAATATGACGTAACAGTGCAACATCACTTCACCAAAACATTCAGATTACTGTTACTGTGAGTTTGAGGGTCAACGACTAAGTAAAGAGGAAGAGTTAGACTGAAAAGATGCAGAGAGGGAGAGGAGAGGATGCAGCTCCCACTGAAGTTTTTCGTGCCTGCTGGTGAGCGCGCGTGGAGAGCGCCCACGCAACACTTTCACGCGCCGCAAAGCTTTTTAAACGCGACGCATCCTCAGTCAGGAGCCGCTTTATCTGACTTCTGCTTTAATATTAACTGAAAAGAGAACAGTTTTATAGAAATAAAAAAGAAACTGAAAAGACATCACGCTCATGTGGACTATAATGTGATGACATTTCTTCACGAGCCGGTGAGTGTCGTTTTTGTTCTTCAAACTTCAGATTTGACTTCAGTGGTGACAGTGCTGTTCATATATTATTTAAGAAAACCGCTTATAGTTGTGAATGATGTAGTTCATTACGATACCAAATTAAACCATGTATTTGTCTGGTGATGGTTAAATAAAACACGAAACAACAAAACATCTCATAGTGGATTTGCTCACCATTTAGTTTCATTGTTTTTCAGTATCCTTTTGTGGTCTTTGTTACAACACGAAAATATATGAGTTATCAAACTAGCTAACACTCGTCTGTAGCCAGGTTGACCTGTGACCAGGTCAAGGTGAATGGCATTTCCATCAGGCCTCATTAACAGAAGCTGTTATCAGTGAAAATTGATAACTTTATAGGCCTAATAACCTTCATTAATCAGTAGCTAAGTAAAAATACTGTAGACAATATTTGTGACATTTAGCTGCATGGGTTTTTATGAATACACTATTTAAAAATGAATAGATAATGGAAATCAGAATGTATTCAAATATGAATATAATATGAAATATAAAAATCTGAAAATCTGTGAAACTAAATTTCATGACATTTCAAACTATTTTCAGTAATCTTATAAGCAGTTAGTTCTATATTATAATGTTTGTTAATGTCATTGTTAGGGCTTAATATTGGCTATTTTTCTCTATAAATTCCAATCCATAGCTTACATATTCTGTGTATAACTACTTGAAGAAGTCTAGATTTGTAGGTGATATACAATGGTGTCAGCTATCAAAATTAATCTTAGAGCCTAAATTTTTTTAGCATAACGGGACATTTCAATGTAGTTCAGATGCAACTTTATAAACTGTTGCATTAACTTTAAACCACAGAGAGACATTTGGACACTAAATTTGGCTTTTTTGTTTTAAGATCGATATAACTGTCCTCCTTTAGTGCTACTGCAAAGAGGATTTTCGTTTCATTTCTCTCTTCTTCATCTGGCGCTGTTTACAGTATTATTAGTTTGTAGTTGAGTGAGATTAACCTCAAGGTCATTAGTTCTAAGAATCAGTGCTTTGTTTATTTGACTCAACGAGAGAGTGAAAAGGAAAATTATTTTATAGCAATATCATAATCACTTTCATTAGGATAACTTGTGCTTGAGTTTATGTGATGATGTGAAAATGAACATTTGAAACTAAACTATTTCAGACTAAAGGATTAGTTCTTTATCTCCCATCCTTCTCCTCCACGTGATAGAGAGAATCTGAAAGCGATAGCGTGAGAGAGTGTTATGCTTTCTCCCGTTTAATCTATCCATTATTATTTTGCAGTGTATAGTTATGTATTAATTTGACTGTTGATACATCATATGAAAGTGAGCCTTTGATATGATTTGTCTGACAAACTACATTTTTGAATTTCTTTTCGTGTGTGCAGAGGATGAGCTGGAGAAATTCTGCAAAGCAGAAATAACAATGAGATGAAAAGATTTATGCATTATTTCAGTCCAGCAATTAATCTTCAATAATGCGACAGGCAGCGCTGTAGGAGGTACAGAGAAAATTGAGTCAGAGATGGTTGAGATGATGAACATCGGAAAAGAGATATTTCTATTAAAATTTTCTCGCATGCAAGATATGTGGAATATAATCAGCATTAATCAGAAATCTATAGACTATAGGCTTCAACAGTCCTGGAATTTTACTCCATCTAGATAATCTGTCAGTCTTTACTAGGGATTTTTCAGGTGACTTTATTTAGACAGTAGGTGGTAGTAAGTGACTGTCTTTATCACGATGAGTCATTGAATCATTAATTCAACCTTTTTGTTCAAAAAGAAAGCACCATACTGGAAATGTGAACTGTATTGGAACTATTTTTGTACATAGACAAAGTTACTTGGTTGTTTATTGAACTTTTGCTGTACACTGTAAACTATAAAAATTACTGTATCTACCTTAAACGATAACTATATTAGTGTCTACACCAACAGATGATTACGTTCTGTTTATTGTAAGTGTACATTGCCTGCCACTTTTAGATGCTAAAACTGCTTAATTTCTGATTGGATGTCAGTAATTTTTTTGTTCATCAGCTGGAAGATATTGTTCTGAAAGTGATTCCAACTATTTTTTCCTCTGTCGTTATTGTTGTCATACAATAAAGTTTTAATAATCATTCTAATTCAATGATAATAGGGAGGTCCAAACCACAGCTATAATGATAACAACAGAGGATTGTTGGAATCACTTTGAGCTGATGAACGATAAAAACAGTGGCAGCAAATCAGAATTCAAAGCATTTAAAGTGACATAACTGCAGCTCACACTTATAAACAGAACATTATAATGCGTTGGTGTGGGCACTAATATAATTTTTGTTATCGTTCTTGGTTTGAATGGGACTTTAGCCAAGATAGTTCATTTTAAGTACTCCCAAATATCTGTTTTATTGCAGGATGGAATTTAAATATTGTTGGCAACCTGTTCTAAATGATTTGGACCTTCCCAGGCATGCGCAATAAAGGTCCGCAGGGTCCTGTATGTCATTGAATGATTCAGAGCAGTCCTCATGTTTCTTTCCATGTCAGCTGTGTTCATGATCTGCTGTTCCAAGTACAATGTGATTCCCTCACCAACTAAACATGCACTAGCTTGCTCTAATCATAATGAATGTGTGATAAACATACTCATACACACCATGGTGTCAAGTGGCTGTGACACCATGCCAGTAGCTCAGAGGCAGTTCTTCATTTAATTCATTACCCATAAGGCCAATAGAAATAGGGTTGCAAAGACCAAGTACTGTAAGTTCTGTCAGCTCTGGCTCGTCAATACTGTAGCAACAGGCAGTTTTGAACAAATGCAGCACTCCCACGTATATCTAAGGCAACACAACACTTTATAAGCTCCTGGGGTTGAAGTGGTGCTGTCTCAGCAGCAACAGACCACAGTGTGGAAACCAGGGAGACAGAGAAGTGAATGAAGAGCATAATATTATGTGCAGGAGAGAGTCTGGCAGAATGAGGCATATGCTATGTCACACTCTGGAGAAAGACAGGTATAAAGAATGATTATGTGTTTGAAAATTCATTAAGGAATATTCTGGGTCCAATTCAAGTTTAGCTCAAATGATATAAACAAAAATAAAAACAAACAGAAATGTAGATTATGATTAAAAAATAAATGTGGCCAATATTTGGAGGTTTTAAAAACAGAAAGCTGTGTATGAGCTGGAAAAAAACAACAATTTTTACAGCCTTTTTAGTTTTCATGGTGACAAGTTGTATAATTGGATATATCTTTAGAGAGAAAAGTGTAGTAAGTGTTTTTTAAACAAAAATGTAGAGCAAATGATTCTATAAAAGCACTAACATTAATTATTCTGTTAAAACTTGTGTAATATTTGAGCTGTAAAGCAGTTTAAATTAGAGTTGTTTTGTGTTGTCATATGACAAAGTTGTAAAATTTTATATAAATTTAAATTGAAAAGGTTAGTAAGCATTCTTTTAAATTACAGAAATGGAGAATTTATAAATTTATAAAAGCCCTAACATTAGTAATTCTGTTAAAACTTGTGTATTTTGAGCTGTAAAGCAGTTTAAATGAGTCTTTTTTGTGTTATCATATGACAAAGTTGTAAAATTGGATTCAGCTTCACATAGAAAAGGTTAGTAAGTGTTTATTTCACAATAAAATTACATGTTAACATACAAATTATTTCATACAGTCCGTATTTTAACACTTTTGTCCATTATTGTAAAGGATGAGTTGAAATGATTTTTGTGGTAATTAACATAACACAAATGCTCTCGACTGATCTTAAGTTGTACTGAACTCAGAATATTCCTTTGAGATTTAAAAAACAGTCATTAATCTTTCATACATTTTACAGATTTAGTCTGACTCTTCTTGGCATACATTAGGTTCTAATGATTAAGAGATTGTACTGAAGCCTATTGTGCAGAAATGCAGTGAGTGGTGATGTTATCTGAAGTTAATACTTTCTCATTACTTCACTCAGATTAACGTGAGTTAGTTTCCAGCCAGGCTTCAGCAGGCTGACTGGATCATATAATCTCATCACACGCTTCTGGCATACCTAGACGGAGAGAGATAGAAGCAGACAGAAAATCAGGGAATGAAAGTGAGTTAGAGATATCGAGAGTGAGCCAGAGAGAGAAACAGAGAGAGACACAGCCCGGCCATGTGAATGCATGGTCATTTTGTGGCCTCATTTCATGGCATAGAGGAATCGATGACACTATGGATTGGTTGTGCAGTATGTGGGCTGTTGTATTCTGCATGTGTTCTGCTGCAGGTGGCATAGCATTATATATACGCCTAGCATTAACAATATTATTAATGTTTTCCAGAATGTTTCTGGTATGTGTAGTTATAGGTGTTGATTCTCTGCAAATTAAATTTTGCCACTTTAGCATTGTTATGGCTCTCAGTATGAGTCTTGTGTTTGTTGAAGTGCAGCTATAAATGTTTAAATATATGGTTAACACTTTACAGTAGGGTTCCATTAGTTAAAGTTAATGCATTAACTAATATTACTTAATAAGCAATACATTGGTCACTATATTTCCAATCTTTGTTAGTATTAGTTAATAAAAATACAAATATTCACTGTTAGTTCATGTCAGTTCAGGTCCATTAAATAATATTAACAGACACGTTATGTTGCACAGGTATATTTGTAGCAATAGCCAAAATATTGCATGGGTCAAAATGATCGATTTTTCTTTTATGCCAAAAATCATTAGGATATTAAGTAATATTTTGTAAATTTCCTACCGTAAACATATCAAAACTTAAGTTTTGATTAGTAATATGCATTGCTAAGAACTTCATTTAAACAACTTTAAAGGCGATTTTCTCAGTATTTTTACTTTTTTTGCACCCTCAAATTCCAGATATTCAAATAGTTGTATCTCGGCCAAATTTTGTCCTATCCTGACAAACCATACATCAATGGAAAGCTTATTTACTCAGCTTTCAGATGATGTATGTCTCAATTTCAAAAAATTGACCCTTATGACTGGTTTTGTGATCCAGGGTCACATATATGTAAGGATGACAAGCCCACAAATCACAGTTCAGAATGCAAATAGGTGAAAGAAAAATTGCCAGTTGTGATTTAAAGTGCAAATATTTTGATGATGTTGCTATTGGTTACATTTTGAAATCTGAACATCATCACTCAATGAGAGACTTCCAAACTTTGCTTCTAAATTTAATTTATTACGTATTAAAGTAACTTTTAAAGGTTGAATGGAGTCTTATTCATGCTTAATTTTATACTCTACCTAATTCTTATTCACTGGTTCCTTTTTTTAGAACAAGTACCATAACCAAATGATTTTCATGTCTTTCAGTTCCATTAACATTTCTAGAATGTGCAATCCTCTTGCTAAATACTCTTACTAGTTTCTTACTATCACTTACATCACCTCAACTAAATTTGCAAGCATGTCTGTAATGTCTGATTTCTGAACAAATGTGACCCTGGACCACAAAACCAGTCTTAAGTCGTTGGGGTATATTTGTAGCAATAGCCAAAAATACATTGTATGGGTCAAAATGATCGATTTTTCTTTTATGCCAAAAATCATCAGGATATTAAGTAAAGACCATGTTCCATGAAGATATTTAGTGATATTTAGTGAATAAATATATCAAAACTTTAATTTTTGATCAATAATATGCATAGCTAAGAATATCATTTAGACAACTTTAAAGGTGATTTTCTCAATATTTAGATTTTTTTGCACCCTCAGATTCCAGATTTTCAAATAGTTGTATCTCGGCCAAATATTGTCCTATCCTAACAAACCATACATCAATGGAAAGCTGATTTATTCAGCTTTCAGATGATGTAGAAATCTCAATTTCGAAAAATTGACACTTATGACTGGTTTTGTGGTGCAGGGTCACAAATGTCTTATGAAGCAGTTATTTTTAGTGTTCCTTTTAGTGTTATTGTGCTGTGAAAAGTAGCGTAAAGTAAGCACTTTATTTACTTATGCAAGAATTATATGACATTTATTTCTAATTTGTTATATTTGTTGTTCTGTTGAAATCTCAAATGATCTCAATCTCGAATGATTTCATTTTTCCAAAAAATATTTTGAGAATCATTAACTATTTAGGAACTGGAATTGTTAAAGGGACAATTCACCCTAAATCCCAAAATTTTGTCCAAACCTGGATGAGTTTCTTTCGGTATGTTGAACATAAAAGAAGATATTTTGAAGAATGCTGGTATTCAAACAGATGATGGTCCCCACTGACTTCCATCTCTTTCCCTACTATGGAAGTCAATGGGGACCAACAACTTTTTGGCTCTTCAAAATTGTTCAAAATATTTTGTTTTGTATTCAACATAAGAAAGAAACTTATACAGGTTTTTGGGTGATCAATTACTTAAAAAAAAATCAAATCAAAGTCAGAAACATAAAATCCGTAAACATTCCCGTTCCTAGCGATTGTGGTTTAGAATAAAACCCTTACCAGAATGTTTGTAGAATAATGCTGCCATGTACTTCGTGATTACATAAAGTTGTCAAAACTATAACTAAAAGACAAACATACTACTTGTCACTTTACAAACAAATGTTTCTCATCTGTAAAGTGCCTGTAACAGCATAAAGCATATAGAATATGAGTCTGCATTGTCAGTCCTTGCTAAAGTAAAATGACTTTCACCTACAGTAAAATCTGCATGACATCAGCCATGTGATGTAATAATAGCATACATCTAGAGTTTCTCGATAAGATTATTCCCATCAGATTTGTGAAAAGGTGAAACAGAGAGTATGTTAGAGAGAAGAGATCAAAAGTTTATTCACTGTACATAATATTATTGAAATGATTTTCACAGGGACTTAATCTCCCTTCATAACACTTGAACATGGACATGTAATCTGGGAAAGGGATAGAAAGACAAAAAGAGAGAGAGAATTCAGGATGGATTGAGTGACAAATGCAGTCTGAGTGTCAGAGAGATAAGAGAGAATAAACTTGTGCTGTTGAAAACAATAATATTTATGGAGAACTGGGACATTTTAGCTTATCCTTTAAAAACTGTTCAACTTCTGTTATTAAAATATTCTGGAGTCAGATGGGGCAGGTTAAGATATTAGCCTTGTTATGTAGTCAAAAGTTGATTGTTGTGTAACCTTTGAGCTGATTTGCATAGATTTCGATAGTTTCCTGTTAACTGCACCCTGACATAAGTCTGGCACTGCCACACTGCCGCTCTGCCGGCAATTATTCTAGAATGTCCCGTATCACGCTGACCTTGGTCCCGTATCTCACACTTCTGAATGTTGCACATGCTGGAGAGCATCAGGGGTGTTTGAATAGCACTCAGCTCTCATAAGCAGCATGTGAGATTTCACCAGACACCTCCAACATGAGGAACAGAAAGATAAGGAGAGAGAAAGTGAGAGTGGTTTTATACATGAAGTTCACTGAAATGGTTGATAATGGTTAAAAACTTTTTTTTTTCAACATCAAGATTACATTTGAATTCAGTTTAGTCCAAAAATTTGAGACCACTTGTGGAAATTTAGTAGACCTTTTTTCATTACAAATTATATTATCAGAATAATTTGAAAAAAGTTAAGTTGATTTTTTTTTTTTTTTTTTTTGCTTTAAAGGCTTGCTTTTTTTGTTTGTTTGTTTGTTTTACTTACAGTTTTTTATATTTTCATGTTTAAATTTGAGTTTTATATCCTTTTAGTATTCCATTTACAAACTAATTCAGCATGAGGTAAAAAAAGACCCCACACATAATAATTATAAAGTTATTAGAATGTATTTAAAAAAGTTTTTTATTATAGAGTGTTAAATTGTATTATGCTGAGGCTACTTTTGAAACAGATTTTTAAGGATCGTTGCACATCATTGTCACTCATAATAACACTTATTGTCATTATTTGAGCACAATACACATTCAAGTGCTATATAAAAATAATCTGTTGCAAGTTAGCTATTAGAGAACATGAATACTGAATGGCTCTCTGTCAATGTTGGTGTATGTGTTAATCAATAGGTTTAGTGCTCTAATGAGATCACACACACACACACACACACACAGCCCTAGGTTACAGTATAGTGTGTAGAGGTTAGAGTCAGAGGTCAAAGGCTGATGGTGAGATAAGATGTGACTTGCACAAACACTCTCCGAATCCTATAGTGAACCACACATGGCACAGAAGGCACATTTTTTGCTTAAAAATAACTTGTGATACATGTATTTAACTTATTCAAAGTCAAAGCCAAGGTCAAGGTGGTTTTTCAAACATATTTAAAAAAAGATAGAATTTCTTGCCTTTCAAAGGGGACTTTCAGCTTTTTGATTCTGTGTTAAAGGTGAAGTGTGTGATTTATGGTACTAGTGGCACAGAATGGAACTGAAACAATATATCTAATAGTTGAAATAAACACAACAATTATAATCGTAATGGAAAGTATTATAACATTTTACTTTTTATTGTGGTTAAAACGGATGCTGTTTACATTGAAAGTCTAAATTTACTAAAACTAATTAAAATAAATATTCTTTTTTCCTATTGTTTGATATTAAAACTAAACAAATACAACATTTATCATTTTTATTACTGAAATGTGCATGGAATTACTAATCCATGGTTTGCAACCACAGAATGACTCATCTATCTATCTATCTATCTATCTATCTATCTATCTATCTATCTATCTATCTATCTATCTATCTATCTATTTAATTTAAGGGACTAATGATTTTTTTTTAGGAAGACACTAATCTTTTACATAATATTTTATCTTTTGCAGCAGATTTCTTCTGACTGAAAGGGTAAAGAAAGAAGATAAAAGATGATCTATGCACTTCATTAACTGCCAGCATTGGTAACTATACATTTTTTATTTATGAATCTATAAAATAAAAAAAATTGTTAGAATTTTGAAATTGGAATTATTTTCTTGGAAATAAATAATCAGACATAATCAGCATACTGTATATTGAGCATGTTTGCAAAGCAGCTTTTATGTCACAGAGAGATATTTTTATTAGTTTTATCTAGTCTTTAAATTTCATATTAACTTTCATATCATGTTTTCTCTCTAGGAATTAGAGACTGTGATGTCCTCAATGCAGAAACCACAGATTTGAATAATAAGGAACGTGACAGGGACCTGACAATCTATTCACAAATGTCAGTGCGAGGGCAGCAAATATTTGAAGATGAAACCTTATATCACCTCTCACTTTAGAAATGTTCTTTTTCCATGCTCTTATTTCTTGTTTCTCTTTTGAGTGTTATATTTTCTAATTCCATCTTTGGATATGTTCCTGTGCAAGTGGGCTTTTCATGACTAGACACTTTTTTTAAAGATTCTCTTTTGTATCACATTCATTCATTAAGCCTCGAACTACAGGTTCCTCAAAGGAGGTATATGATAAGGTAACACCACTTATCAGGTGTGAACATTTGGTTCCCCAATCATTTTACTTTTTTAAGTCTACGACATTAAAAATTTGTGCTTCAGCTTACACTTGTCTGACCTAATGTTCATTTTTAGGGACATTTCATCAATTGCATGTGTTTTGTTGACGACCAAACTGGACTTGGACTCTGAGGAAGATCTCAAAGCATCGCCTAGCTTTTTTAAGCTTTTGGAGAGATCAAAGTGAACCAACAGGTCATAATTCATCTCACTCTAAGCCTCTTACTATTGTGATGTGTACACTGTAGAAATTCAGTCATAGAACTTCATTCAAGAGTTTTCTAGAGCAAAATGTCCCTTTCTTTTGGAGAACTGAGCTCTTGGTATGAGACTGGAAAATCTGTTGAAACCAGACTGAAGATGGAAACATGACTGTGACAGAATGTCACTTTTGACTGTTTGAATTGTTTTGATGTCTAATATGATTGAGAAATGGGTTTATTCTGTGTTCCAGAGTTAAATTTGCTCAATATTGAAGACAGAGAGGTCACATTTGTGAAATATTAGGAAATGTTGATTAGTTTTCGTATTAATTGCATGTCTCTCTTGTCTCTCACCATTTAAATAAGGAAAGCTGAAGAAGTCCTAAAGGGAACGATTGGTCTGTATATGCATGCTGTTTTTTTTTCATTCATTTCATAACAGACAATTTAATGGATGTGCTTTTCAGTTTCCCTCTATATGTTCTAAAGCTTAAGACTGAGGCTTGTTTATGTTTTTCCTTCATGTTATATAAGTTCAACTTTCCTTCATCCTCTGCTCTGCCTGAGCTTCGCCTTGTTTGTTTGTGCCTTTTAGTTGCTCACTTTCTTATGAAGTTGCTATACGTTAGGCATAGACCTAAAGCAGCACCGTTTTCCTCTGTCTGGTCTCTGCCCATGACCTAACCTTAGCAAAACTACTGCTAAAGCTGAGAAACTACATTGAAACTGGATTTTTTTCTTTATTACTGCATCTAACACCTTTGGAACTTTGCGTTCAATAATATTGTCCAGGAATACTGGTATATTAATAGTAGACCGTGGACGGACCACTCAAGTGGAGACTCTTTGATGATGTCAGAGATGATCTCTAATGCCATTGTGTTCCGTCTCTGGGCTACTATTGGCTGCCGGGATCTGAATGACAATACAGACTCTTTCAGGCCATAAGCCTCGCTGTGGAATACAGTCTACAACTCATATTTTGGATATATATCGCTATTGAAATCTTGAACGCTTCGTTTTTCCTGAGCATTTGGTAGTCACCTTGCAGTCACAAATAATGGGGGCTGCTCGGGTAAAGAGGCGCTTCAGTGCGGTTGTGGACACCCCGCTGGACGAGGAGGAAGTCATGAGGCTGGCGCAGAGTGATGATGTCACTTCCTCCCAGTCGGGCACGCTTCCTTCGCCCAACTGCAACGGCAAAGTGCTCAACCTTCACCATAGCAATGGCGGAAGGAGCGGAGAGAGGGATGAGGATGATGATGATGCAGAGGATGACGATGATGATGATGAAGAAGGGGGAGAGAGGAGGGGAGGAGGAGGAGGAGGAGGGCGTGGCTCGGCGCTCAGGGGGGAGTCTGGGGCAGAAGGGAGGTGGGAGAGGAGCAAGAGAAAGTCCTCGTCTTCCCTCTCGCCCTCGCCGCCCCACGAACGCCGCAGCCAGTCCCGCCGGCCCCGACGGCGCTTTGTAGGCAAGGATGGGCGCTGCAACGTCACCTTCGTCAACATGAGCGAAAGGGGCCAGCGCTACCTCACCGACCTCTTCACCACCTGCGTGGACATCCGCTGGCGCTGGATGCTTGTGGTGTTCACCCTCTCCTTCTTGCTCTCCTGGCTTCTCTTTGGTTTCACGTTCTGGCTCATTGCCGCTGCTCACGGGGATCTGGCACCCCCAGCATCATCTTCCTCTTCTCCTTCATCTGTTTCCTCTTCTCTGGCTCCTCTTGAACCCGTAGAGGATTCCAGCCGGGTGAAGACAGTGGCAGAGACGGAGGAACGCTGCTTTCAGCAGGTGAACAGTTTCATGGCGGCGTTCCTCTTCTCTCTGGAGACGCAGACGTCTATAGGATATGGCTTCCGGAGCGTTACCGAGGCCTGCCCCCTGGCGGTGCTGGCTGTCGTGTTGCAGTGCATTGTGGGCTGCATCATCGACGCTTTCATCATTGGGGCGGTAATGGCTAAGATCGCCAAGCCCAAGAAGCGCAATGAGACACTGGTGTTCTCGGACGTGGCCGTGGTGGCCATGAGGGACGGGAAACTCTGCATGATGTGGCGAGTAGGAAACTTGCGTAAGAGCCACCTGGTGGAGGCCCACGTTCGAGCACAGCTACTGAAGGTCAGTGAGATGGTGTGTTTGTGATCCTTAACAATTTTTTGTCCTGTCTATTCATTTATTCAAAAACAGAATAAAAATGCAATTCACACATTACATACACTGACGTTATACCAAAATACCTATATGCTATGATGAGCATTCATTTCTGAATTTAAATTCATTTAAAGAATTCATAACAAGAATTACATTCTTGAAATTAAAACATTAAGGGACAGATTTACTGTAGTACTGTCAGTATTTACTAAAGACGTGCGGTGAAGAATCAGCGCTGAAAAGGCGTGGACACACAATTATTTTTGCGCCTGACCTTATTGAATATGAATTTGTAGGAGTTTCCCATTCAGAAGCAAAATTTATGGGAGGATAGTATTAAAATGAATCACGCAAAGCGATTTACTAACGTTTGTGCTCGTCAAATTTGCGCAGTTATTTAAAACCCAAAAAATGCGTGTCTTAAAGCAGGTGGTAATTTGCGCTGCTCTTGGTAGACTGCGCTGATCGTTATGGAAATGATCTGGCTGCGTCTGTGTCGTTTAATGTGCGCATTGTCAGTAAACCACATGCAGAATTTTCCCCTCCCATCTGCGCTTTTATGGAATTGCGCTCTAACGCTAATTTGCCCTTAAGTGTTTTGCCATAATCTATTATTATTATTTCTTAGAAAACCAACTCAAAGTCATGTGGTATGACCAAGACATGTAGTCTACACTGTAAAAAAAATTCTGTAACATTTACGGTAAAAAACAGGCAGCTGTGATTGCCGGAATTCTACCGTAAAAAATACGGTAACTACATTTTAGGTTTTAACTTACATTTACAGTTAAATACCATAATTTCATTAATTGATATAATGTTAATATACCAACCTATTGAAGTACTGAAATCTGTTTTGTACCTTTGAAATACACTGATAACCACCAAATGCAGGTGGTGATGAGAAAGTCACATGATGAACCAAAGCCCATCACAAGCAGCTTTTAAATAATAACATATATAGAAGGTGCACAGTGTCATTCACACAAGCACTAAACACCATCATGGTGAGACTCATTAAACTGAAATATGCAATAAACATTCATTTAACAACATTAGATGTAACATACAACCCTAATAAACATAACTGATAAAAAAAAACTAAGAGGAAAGATTCAAAATTCAAATTCAAACAAACTTTGAAATGCAACGCAGGGAATTCTGGGAACGTCAGTCTACGATTTTTCCCTGTAAATTTTACTGGAACTTACTGTTAACCATTGAACAGGTTTTCACATAGAGCTTTCACAGTTTTTTACCGTTAAAATCACACTCATTTTTTACAGTGATAACAAACATAAAAAAAGGAAGTTACATCTCTGTGTGACATCTCTTAAAATATCAGATAATTTGACAGTGCAAGGTTAACTCAGGTTGGAAATTTTCACCAAAACTTATGTAGAACAAGAACTAATTTCAATCTTAAATTTAAAGTAAATTTTACAATGGATGTTGATTTTGCTTTGAGATCAGAATGTTTGGAAAGAGTGAATGCTGGGAAAATGAACAGGGACAGTGATGCTTGCAAATATGGCTGTACTTTGGTACAGTAATGGTAATACTGTACCACAGTATTTTATTATTTACTATGGTATTAAATGATCACTATACTCATTCACTATGGTATTTATTTGATATTTCTTGAGCAGCAAATCAGCATATTAGAATGACTTCTGAAGGATCATGTGACACTGAAGACTGGAGTAATGATGCTGAAAATTCATCTTTGAATCACAGGAATATATTACATTTTAAAATAAACTAAAATAGAAAACATTTATATTAAATTGTAATAACATTTCACAATATTACTGTATTTTTCCTGTATTTTGATCAAATAAGTGCATCGTTGGTGAACATAATAGACTTCTTTCAATACATTATAAAATCTTACTGACCCCAAACTTTTGAAGGGTAGTGTATACAGTATGAGAAAGAAATAGCATAAAGGTAGAGTACATGGCGAGATGAGACAGAGAGTGAATGAAAGAGAAAAAGAATGAGAGAGAGATTGACATCTGGACAGTTGGTGTGGTAAATGAGGGCTTGTTTTGTTCAAGCTCATACCAGAGGTTTATAAGATTTGCAGAGGGGATTAATTTTACCAGAGAAAACCATTGTCTCGCTTATCTGCATTGTATAAGTGTGTGTGTGTGTGACTTAATTTAACAACCTGATTAAATTATTTGTGTCGGTATGCTTTTGTTTAACAGTAAATGAAACCTTAATGTCTTAAGCATGTAATATCCAAATGTGTGTCATTGTGTAGGTGTGTGTATGTCTGTGAGGAAGTGTTTATATGTCTTTATTGTGTTCATATCTACAGTACATGCACTAATGTGGTGTTTCTAACAAGTCCTGGTGTATTGAGGTCAGATTTTTGAACATAGAGATTAGATAATAAATTCCTATATTTTATATAGTATGTTATTGCCAAAGCTGACTGGAATAAAATAGATAACTGTAAACATTATTCACACACATACAATCATAAAAACATTTTTTTCAGTGATTTGACAGATCTGGAAAACAACAGAATGTAATTACATTCTTTAATATCTTTTTTAATAATATTGTCCACACCAGGTCCTATAAGTACAAAGATGTTAGTAATTTGTCTACAATTAAAGTGAAAATGTTGTGAATCCAACCATAGGTTTTTTTTATGTTGCTATGTCTTACATACATATTTATAACTTTTTCGAAATGGTGAAAAATTTGGTTAAAGTTTGTTATAATTTGACATGTTTTTCAACATTTTGCATATTATTGTCAGATAAAATATTTTCATTGACAAAAACTATGCCATTTCAGTCCAAATAAAATGGACTACAAGTATTAAATATTAAATGACATTTCTGTCAAACTATAAAAATGACTAAAATGTTGATGTATGTAAAACTTAACAGTGCTTTTGACCTTTATTGCAGCCACGGGTGACCCCTGAGGGTGAGTTCCTGCCATTGGACAATGCAGACCTCAACGTCGGCTTTGACACAGGAACAGATCGCATCTTTTTGGTGTCACCTGCGACAATTGTGCACGAAATTAATGAGGAGAGCCCCTTCTTTGAAGTGGACAAACATACACTAGAGGGAGACAAAGATATGGAAGTGGTGGTGATTCTGGAGGGCATGGTGGAGGCCACTGCCATGACAACCCAATGCAGGTCTTCATACCTGGCCTCTGAGATCCTCTGGGGTCACCGCTTTGAACCTGTGCTCTATGAAAGGAAGAACTGCTACCAGGTGAGACAGAGAATAAAGAAATGGAGAGTGAAAAGTGATGGAGTCGAAAGGAAAGGGATTATTGAGTGGAAATGGAGTGGTTGTAAATGTAAAATGTAGAAGTACTAGATGGGACTCACTACTGTGTTTGTAAGGCAACATTCTGGTTAAAATTTGTTCTAAACCCCTAACACTAGAACTATGTAGTTAATTCAGCTCCATTTTTGTTGGACTTATGTTATGTTTTATACTTTTTTAATAGAAAATTTGGTTACACTTTATTTTAAGGTGTACTTTTTACAAGTGTAATTATACATTTAAATACTGAGTAATATTAATTAACTACATGTACTTACTATATGGTTAAAGTTAGGATTAGGGTTTGGTTTAGGGTTACACATGTGAGGATGCATAATTTATTGTTATTATTATAGTAAGTTTATGTAACATGTGTAACAAGGACTCCTTAAAATAAAGTGTTACCGAACATTCCTATTTCAAAATCTGTTGGCTAATAGAATTATTGCCATTTAAATTCTAACCAACAGCGATGACACTATGATATTCTGATTCTGTTCACATACTCAGGTCTGGTTTGCTTACAGTGTTGCCAGATTTATAGAAAAAGAAGCAATCTGAAAAAAAAGCAACATTGCTTACTAAAAGTAACCAAAATAAGTAACCCTGTATCAATTTTTGTGTTTATGTGAATTAGGGTCAGGCAAAATTCTAAATTTGTCAGTTCACAATTTGAATATAATTGGCCACTTTCCACAAGAAATTGAATTCAAATGATAGGATGAAGAATTTGCTGTATCGCAATTCAAAATTCAATGTTGTTCTACCTTGGTCCATACAATATGATAAAGTCAATCCATTTTTTTTCTCTACTTTCTTAAATTCAAATTGCAATTCTGCAGTCTCTTTTTAATGAATTGGAATTTAAACTGAATTGAAATTTCAAAAGGCATTCTCAATTCACTTCTGAATATCAGTCGATTCTGAATAAATACGATCTATCGATACAAGAAACCATCTATAGCCAACTTTATGCTGCAAAGATGGTGTTGCGTGAGGGTTGATTCTCCTGCTTCATTTCTTTTATGCAGAAATAAAACCCAAAACTGGTATCACCTAAAACTTACAATATTCTTTTCTTGACTTGCAAAGTTTCTCTTCTATAAATGCAAATCTGTGTCCTCCCCACCTCTAGGTGGACTACTCATACTTCAACAGGACTTACGAGGTCCCGGACACGCCCACCTGCAGCGCTAAAGAGTTAGCCGAGAAAAAGTACATCCTGGGCTCCCGTTCCTCCTTCTGTTATGAGAACGAGGTGGCTCTGCAGCTCTCCCCCTCTGTCCCTCCCTGCCCTGACCAGTTCTCTCCATCCCCCTGTTCCTCCCCCTCTCCCTCACCCTCTTTCGTGCGGCCCACACCACCATCTCGACAAGACTCCTGCAGTGAGCACCCACACATACACTGAGCCATGCGGCTGGGATGAAAGGGCACAGGGCAAAGCAGCGGTCAAAGAAAGAAAGGGAGATAGATACAGAAAGAAAGGGAAAGGGTCAGGATGGAGGGAGGAGTTGGAACCGGGGGTAGGGAGAAAGAGAGAGAACCAGCTAATGGACAAAGGGCTGGAAAGACAGACTTGGACAGGGGACTAAGGCAAAGAGGAGCATAAAGGGACAATGTAGGACTGATTAATGACAATAGGTCATGCTTAAGATGGGCTGAGAGAAGACAGAATGCACAAAAGATGGAGAACAGAAGAGGGAAAGGGGCCTCTCGCCGCCTGGGAGAAGAGATCGAAAGAGCAAGATAGCAAGACAGTGGGGTGAATTCACTAATCGGTTGCACATGTGCAGTATTTCTGCATGTGTCTTCTTCACTAACCCTGTAATCCTGTTTTACCAGATGTTATCAAAGTATCTTTCAAACCAAGTCAATTCAACAGGCGGCCATCTTGGAAACATAGCTATTTTTAGTCATATATAGCTCCTATCAAATTGGGCAGGGAAACACTGAAATCTCACATTTCAAAATTAGCAATATATTCTGACATGAATGATATCATAAACTTAAATTATATTAATAAAAGCTATATTTCTGGTTGGTCCAGGCAAAAGAAGCTGTGAAAAGTTTTTCTGTTCACCATGATGGTGTTTAATATTCCTGACAATCTCTGTTGTCCCATTTAGCCACTTGTTAGTAACTGCCATTTTTCAACACATATTAAGGCTATATATTAAAGGAATTACTGATGTATTTTCCAGAATGTTGTAGAATAAAACATGAAAATATCTCAAGCTTGTGTTAACTACATAAGTTATTACAGGTAAATTTGAACAACCCACTGTCTTAAAGGGATAGTTCAGCCAAAAATGAAAATTCTGTCATTAATTTCTTACCCTCATGTAGTTCCAAACCCGTAAGAACTTTGTTCTTCTTCGGTAAAAGAACGAACCCTAACAAATTAAGATATTTTGGATGAAATCCGAGAGCTTTCTCACCCTTCACAGACAGCAATGCAACTGCCATGTTCCTTGTTGAATAAAGCCATTATTTTTGCTTTCTTTGAGAACAAAAAGTATTCTCGTAGATTCATAAAATTAAGGTTGAACCACTGATGTCACATGGACTATTTTAACAATGTCTTTACTACCTTTCTGGGCCTTGAACGTGTCAGTTGCGTTGCTGTCTATGCAGGATCGGAAAGCTTTTGGATTTCATCAAAAATATCTTAATTTGTGTTCCGAAGATGAACCAGATGAAGGTTTTACGGGTTTGGAAAGACATGAGGGTGATTAATTAATGACAGAATTTTCATTTTTGGGTGAACGTACACTTTAAGGATGACAGAACCAGAAGTTTTGAGATTTTTAGGACTCATTCTGCTGGCACTCTATACACTTTTCAAATAGAGCAAAGTTTCATTAGACCAACCAGTTCATGGCTGTTATCAAACACCAAGAACTTTCAGAAAAACTAAATGATGACTTTGAAATGTGTGTCTTCATATACTAAAGCCGCCATCTTGGACATTTTAACATTCTCCTATTCACTGTAATACAAGTGGCCATCTCTGAAGCAATCGTAACTGTTTCAGCAGTGTACCGTATTAACTCATTGATGTTTCTTTCATTTTTAGTGAATTCCCCCCCAAAAATAGGAGCTTTGTAGAGAAAGAGCTTTAGGATGGGGTCAGAAAGGAGAAAACTAAAGTTTGAGTGAGAGTGCAGAGGAACGTAGTAGCACGGGACGGGAGATTCAGGTCAATCACACTGAAATGAGGTCAAAGACTTAATGACCAAAAACAGATCGAACTGCATTAAAGAGTGAGGGGGAATGTAGAGGGATTGATAGAGTAGGTCATTTGACATGAGGAGAGCTGCAGCACCGACCCAGTGGGCTGATTGAACCTGGCGATCTTCTATAATCAACACGAAGCTGCAGTGGCTCCAGCATGGGTACCTGATAAAGACACAACAGTGGCCCCTAGGGGCTGCAACCAGTATGAGCGATTTTACAATATGGAAATTGGATACCTATTACACATAACCCTTTATGACAATATCATACACAAGTAAAAAATAGAAAAAAGTCCTCTTTCAAAATAAAATTACTTGTTGCGAGAACTTTTGTGTCTTGTATTGAATGTCGGACTACCTGCTAGAGTCACTGGAAAATAGGAAACTGCTGAAAATCTGCAGCATTTTCAAGTTGTTTCTCTTATGTACTGTATTTTTTTATTTTTTATTTATTCAAGTTAATGCATTTTTGTATCATGATACACACAGAAGATTATGTGAAACACTTTCAGAGTAATTTGTAATAATGTAACCATATTTGTCACATTTGCACAGACAAAAAATGAATTAGCTAATTGTATGTATGGATATATATATATACTCATATACTCATTGGACAGCACATGGATCTGTCATCAGCCACTGTTTGGATTGTAGACTTTCATGTTTTTTTTTCTTTTAGCGTTTCATAACTGTGTAGTAGTAACTATGGCAAATGTAGTAACTATGGTAAATGACTTATTACAGTCTGTAGTATTGTTATGTCATGACTGGGGCATCTGTCGTTTTTCTGTCTTCCATTCATTCTTAAACAACCACGCAAACATTCTGACCTAAAGCATGTTGCTGGACAGGTTTTTGTCTTGTGTGTTTTTGTAATTAGTTTGCCGGCGGTGTGCCTTTGAAAGTGAGCCTGCTTGTTTTGAGGTTTTAGGGAGTAAGGGAGAAATTTAGGTTGTATTATGCTGATGTTTAAGGCACAGATGGAATCTGTAGACATTTTCCACATTTGCCATGCAGATTTTTTTTTTTTTTTGTTGGAAAAAATCTGTTTAATTCTATATATGAATATGATAAATTATGTTAAATGGAGCTGAGACACTTGCCAAGTTTTCATCCAAGTATTTTCTAAAAAATATTTAAAGAATATATTTATTTTTAGACACTGAATCAATGTCTCTTTGCATAACTGACAAATTATTATTATTATTATTATTTTATTTATTTATTTTACTTATGCAACTGTTTCATCTGTAAAAGGCCAACTGGATGGAAACAGGCTGGAGACAGCATTTTTAATGCAGTTTTTAAATGCATCTTAAGCACAAAAAGCGGAAGAAAACTTGGCTACAGTTATTGGTAGCTGCATGCATAATCATATTACACAAAATATGTATTAAACTGCAAATATGCAAAGGTTATGAGTTGTGTAAAACATGTTTTTGAATGCAGTGTTTTTGAATGAAGTCTCTTATAGTCAGCAAGGCTGCATTTTATTTGATTAGAAATACAGTAAAAACAGTAATATTGTGAAATATTATTACAATTTAAAATAACTGTTTTCTATTTGAATATATTTAAAAATGTTATTTATTGCTCTGATATGCAAAGCCAGGTTGTTGTTTTTTTCTTTTTCAGAAATCATTCTGCTGATTTGGTCTAGTAACATCTCTTATCACAGTATTTCCCCCTCAGGATTCTTTGGTGAATAATAAAGTTCAAAAGAATAGCATTTATTTGAAATATAAATATTTTGTAACTGGAAATGTCTTAACTATTACTTTTGATCAATTTAATGCATCCTTGCTGAATAAACTTAATTACTGGCCCCAAACTTTTGAACAGTAATGTACATTACACCAGTAATGTACTGTAATGTGTAATTATGTTTAAATATATGATTGCATAACATTAGTATCACAGACAGGTTTTGTGGATATATGGCCAAATGAAGTCAGACAAATGCATATAAGCGGAAAATAAAATTGTCTCTGTCTTTCCAGTTGTGCACATGGCACTGGTGTAGTTTTAGGTGTGGACTAAAATATACACACACTCGACTGAACACTATCACAGGTTAAACTTAGGGCTATGTACAGTTGTTATATTTGGAGAATCTTAGACATGTAGCCCTCTGATTGAATAGACAATTGCCGCTTTAATTTATCCACTTATTTGCTATTGTCATCAATTTTTAATTTTCCTGTTTCTCTGCATGTAACCTTTCTTGTTTATCATTAGTCTTCATGACCACAAAATATTAATAGGCCTGTGTGCGTACTGTTGTTTGTGTGTGTGTGTGTGTGTGTGTGTGTGTGTGTGTGTGTGTGTGTGTGTGTGTAAAGACAAACCATTACCCTGATGAATTATCAGATGCTTTTATCACTCCATATTTCAGTAATGCCTGAGTTCACCATGGCATCCAGTGGCTCATGTTCTATTTTTATTTATTTTCTAAGTGCGGTTAAGTTATTGGTCAATCAGTGTCCAGGCCTCTGTGCTGTTCCTTTGATACCAGTCACATTACTTTGTAAGACAGAATGTGCTTCATGGACATGTGTAGAATAAAAAAAAAACATGTTTTCTTGACTTGTCTCCTACATTTCTATTTGTATTCCAATTTTATAAGGAAGAACTTCTGAATAGTAATAATTGGGGTAATGTCAGTATTACCTACTAATAATAACAAGAACTACATGTTAATTGAGTTAAATGAAAATAATAATACTATAATTAATAATGATAATGTTAATCTACGCTAAATGGTAATTGTCTTTGTCAGTTGTAAAAATAGTGCATTTATGCTCAATTTAAACAGTTGTAATTATCTAGAATTTTTCTGACTTGTGTAATTATTGTTTATTATATTAAATAATAATAATATAATCATTATCATCATTATGGTTGACGTTCATTTTTGTCACATGTTATGTATAACTATTATGTATAATAATAATAATAATAATAATAATAGTAATACTATGCTAAATGGTCATTTTATTTTGTGTATTGTACAAATAGTTTACTCGTGCTCAATTTAAACAGCTGTAGTCACCTCAAATTTTGTTCCATTTCTGACTTCTGACAATAATTGTTAGTCGCGGCCATCCAGACCTTGATCTTCAGATTCCTCGGCATTAATGCGGGCTTCAGGGATCATTCTCGCGTCAGACAGACACACTGCGCTGCTGCTGTCAACAAAGAGCGCTCAAATCTCTACCCCACCGCGCGACAGTCCTGCAGCGGCACCTGCTGCTCTTCTGCCATTGGCCTCCAGCCACGTCAATCTAGACAAGCCTCACCCATTCCACTCCATTCATTGGTCGTATAGTCCTGTCAATCTTTACGTCGCGCGTCTAATTGGCTGTCGAGCTAGAAGCTGCCAGTACAAAGGCGTGGCCGCCCTGTCCTATTCACAAGGCGGGTTCAAAGGGATAGTAAGCGCTTTAATTAGCTTCTATTTTCCGGAGGGCGGGATTAAGCTTGTAAATCCTAAACGCCATTGGTCAAGAGTGAGGAAGCGTCAGCGTTTTGGTGAAGTCCTCCATTTGCCATCACTTCGCTTTACTGTCTATTTTATTCTCAGTGTGAATGAGTTTGCGGCTTCACGGGAGCGCTGTAATGTGAAAAGCCGCATTTGCATTATTAGTACTCTCACACTCAAAAGAAAAACACGAGAGCACGTTTCTTTTCTCTTCACGTCTCTAGTCATATCCTGAGAGTGGATTAACACATTTAAGGTAAGACACGCGTTGTCTTGTATTATGTCCGTATCTCCTTATTCTGTGCCGTGCGCATGATCATGTTTCAGTGGGTTATAGGGCCTCGAAATAAAGCCGAAAATGACACCGGAGAGGGACAGTCCCCCTAAGAGCTTGTATAGAGACCTGGAAAGACCCCGGCATTAAAAAGCATTATAAAAAACAGTCACATCTCGGGCACATTAACACGCATTTGCTGTATCAGAACGTTTTATTAATTATGTATTAAGTCTTTTCAAATAGCACGCTCTTTGGGAATCAAGTGAATAGATATGTAGTAAATAATTCAAACACATACAGAGACAATAATGTTTCATCTTCGTATGCAGACACAATAACGTTAATCACCGTTAAAGGGTGTTTCCCTGAGCCATCTTAAGAAAGTATGAGCCGCTCCATGCCGTTCTTCCATGCTGCATTAACCTATCAGAGGTGCTCTATTTATTTGTCACATATAGCCTAATGCCCAAGGTGTGGTTTCTCCTCTAGGCTATTGTAGGTCTTCTATAATGGGAATAGATCAGCTTTGCTAGACATACACAGACACGGACCCAGCCCGGCTAAAGCCTAGTGCACTGCCTACCTAGACAGCATTTTAAGGCAGCTAGGCGAGTTCTGGCTCAGTCAGACTGGAAAGCGCCTATAATACCCCAAAAGTGCCTTATCTTAATTATGTTTCCATGGGAACCGGACGTTACTAGCGGTATTGTAATAGTATACTAAAGACGGTAGCGCGTGTTTGTAGCTTTTTGCCGCGTAAGGTGCCGAGGATCCGTCAGGGAAACGTTGATTCCTTTATTTGGTCTCATCTGTTTATATATATTCTTATTTCACAGGTCAGAAAGATCAGCATTAAACTACACTAATTTGTGTATAAGGGAGAGAGAGAGAGAGAGAGAGAGAGAGAGAGAGAGAGGACAGTCATGCATCTGTCACAGCCAAATTTATATACTGCAGATACCAGTCACTGCTCTGAAATTCATACTGACTTCATTCATTGTCTGTACAACAGAGAAGTCTTGATTTTATTTTTTTAAATGATAATATATATATCTTATACTTTGGAATTATTTTGTTAAATTTAGTCACGTTATCCTATTTTTATTGATTTTTTCATAATATTTCATGCTAAACAAACAACCATTCCAATAAAATACACCTAGAATGAAAAATTATGAGAGAAAGAGAGTAAAACAGACAGAACGAAAGAGATACACCCTCATTCCTCTCATATTTGTCACGCACAAGTGCACACACTCAGACAGGTTCACCTCTTGTGAGTAAGACATTTACGTGATCTCATCGTCTCTGTGAGAGGGATGGTGTTGATGGGTAAGGTGTGTAACCTGGGTCCATTTACTCTCCAGTGTAGTGAACACATGCACCACACAGATATTTAGGGGCAAATGTCATTATTTGATAGTCAAACATTGAAAAATCCATTTAGATCAAACTCCAGTCTCAATATAGAAGAGCATGTGGCCATTATGGCAATGCAGTGTGATTTGTTATATGTAATTTGAAAGTGGCCGAATTGTCAAATTGGCTTAATTGTCTTCTGGTGGATGCTGCCAACACACTTATAGGAAAACACACCCAAGTGATTGACATGCATAGACTAAACCAGCCAGCGTTTACGATCACTCTGTGTTCTGTGGAAAATAGCTCTGAAGTCCTCTGGGGAATTGTGAGGACTGAGACAAAGAGCAGATGACAAAATACACGCTAGTACATATACAGTCCCTTTGTGTTGCACAATCTTAGGCAGAAAACTTGGAAGTTTCTGCTTTCGTAATGAAAACAGCGACGGGTGAGGTCACTACTGCGTCCAGTCAAGCAGGCTGTATTGCCCACAGGCTTACAGCCTTCTTCAGTGCCTGGATGTCACAACAGAGTGCTTTATTATGTAGGCTAGTTGATTTGAATATGGATTTATACTTTGTATAACAATACTCTTTTAATCAAGGAGTCTGTTTATCTGAGTGATACTGGAGATCGGAATGGTTTATGAGAATCTTTTCTTCTCTAGTGCATTCAAACAAAGTGGAAAGGTGGAAGAGATGTCCTACCCCAATAGACCCTAGTCTGAGTAGGACTATAATTAATTTTTGACAGGATAGAAGTACAGTGTGACCAGTGGATTTAATAACATAATGTTTGTTCAGCTGATGAATTGTCTTTTTGAAAGAAAAACATTCAGTGGATGAAAACTATAAAATATTGTGAACATTGCATGACGCCATTGTAACACGGCCTCATTTTCATCTGCATTAAATTCAAGCCTGACGTATGGAAATAGCTCACCCAAAGGTTAAAATTCTGTTATTTACTCATCCATTTACTGTTATTTTTTCTTCTGTGAGAACACAAAAGGACACGTTTTGCTGAATGTCCATGTTGCTCCATGCACTCCATCTTTGTAATTACATACTGTAATTACAAGCAACTAGCTATAAACCAAACACTAATCCTAGCCCTATAGTAAGTACATGTTAATTACTATTACTCAGTACTTAATTGTATAATTACACAGTAACAACAACACCTTAAATGAAGTGTAACTGGTTATTACTTGCTAGCAATACTTGATTAATTGTCAATATAATCTGCAGATTACTCGATTACCAAAATAATCAATAAATAGGCTTTGCACACTATATTTTAATGTTAGCAAAGATGGATGACATATGAGAGCTAGATTAAATTTTGGTTTCTCACACAAAAGTATGGTATGGATTTAGACTTGGAATATAGTGCACAAATCAGACCACTTAATTGTGGTTTGTTATTTTTGGAACTCCACATCCAACATCCTTGTTCACTTTTAATAAAGAGCAGCAAGGAAATTCTGTATAAGCTTTCCTTTTGTGTTTCAGGGAACAAAGCGGGTTTGAAACATGTGTCTGAGTAAATGGATGAACTATATCTTTTATATTTTTAGTGTTCAGCTTGCTTCAAGATGTATCCCCCACCATAATGCACTAGGGTATAAAATGCAGTGATGTAGAATGGACTGTTTGATAGTATGTATCATGCATTGGAATATATGATCTGAATGGCCTGTTTTTTCCTGTAAGGTTAGACCTCATTTCCACTCTTTGCTTTCTGGCCTGGTTGTCACTTCACCGATCCATCAAATTCTGAACATGCACATTGTCCTTCTACCCACCTCAGACACACATGCACTCAAGCATACACACACACACACACACACACGCACACGCACACGCACACACACACACACACACACACACACACACACACACACACACACGCACACACACACACACACACACACACACACACACACACCCACACACACACACACACACACACACACACACACACACACACACACACACAGAGGAACAGCCCTGCATCAGACACACAAATAGGAAGAAAAACTTAAAGGCCAAGTGTGTCATATTTGTCTGTCCTACAATACTTACTCCTATCCCAGTTTAACATGCAAAGATAATTATAAGTAAACTATTTATAGGTTGATTTCCACTATACATCTAAACACTGTGGTGGTATAAAACATTACTCTGATTTAACCAAAGAGTCTAGGTTTAGCTGGTTAGCATGATTCTGTTAGCCGATACTGGCACTAGACCATCTGGCTGCAAAAAGCATCTTTTTCCTTAAACAGCCATTCAAAAGGCATAGTGTATTTTGATAGAAATTGTTATTTTTGCAAATATCATATAAATTGGAAAACTTGTAATAGAAGTCGCAATAGTACCCATATCTTTTTGGCGAGCTCTACAAAAAGCTTGAAATGAAGATTTTTAGTAAGATTTATAGTAATTTAATAGTAAGATTTTTTATTATTATTATTTTTATTTTTGGTTACACTTTATTTTAAGGTGTCCTTGTTACAGTTTAATTATATATTTAAGTACTGAGTGATATTAATTCACTACATGTACTTACTATATGGTTAGGGTTAGGATTAGGGTTTGTTTTAGGGTTACTTGCATGTAATTATGCGTAATTTATTGTTATTGCAATAGTAAGTACATGTAATGTGTAAAAAGGACTCCTTAGAATAAAGTGTTACTTTTTTTAAAGAAATTAATAATTTTTACTTAGCAAGGACACATTCAATTTATCAAAAGTGTCATCACAGGAATAAATTACATTTTAAAATATATTTCAAAATTTAAAATAAAAAATAAAAATTTTATTTTAAGTTGTAAAAATATTTCACAATATTACTGTTTTTATTGTATTTTAGATCATATAAATGCAGTGTTAGTGAGCATAAGTGACTTCTTTCAAAAACAATAAACAATCTTACCGACCCCATACTTTTGAACTTTTGCCTTTCACGCCACAGTCATTAGTGTCATCATGATGTGTTTTTCCAGCATCCATGGAGTAGTATTAGTATTAGTCACATTTACAGCTCCTGTGATTGGCTAAAAAATCTAGATGAATTTAGATCATGAGCAAAAATGGCAGATATTAAATCACATGTGCTCACCTGCGTCAGCCAAGCAACTGCCATTAAAATGAATAGGAATGCTAACAAATAGCTTTCTCCAGGTATCTGTGGTACAGAACCCTAATCTAGTTGTCTAATAAATCTGGCATTTTATATTACGAATACTGTTGGCTCTTTGAGAAACTGCTTTTGTTCATGTTTTTTAAGTCACTTTGGATCTTTGGATTAAAAGCGTCCGCTAAGTGCATAAATGTCAACGCAAATGTAGATATTCAGCAACATGACCCAAAATACACAAATGTATATGTGGGTGTGTATTTTCGCAATCAGAGTTATACAGCCTTTGCACAGCCACACACATATTTTCTCATTTGCATACTCTTACTGAGGCTCTCAGTCAGGCTGTCCTTCAGTCTAACTGCAATATTAAATGTCACAATACTGTAATCCTCTTTCTATTTCTCTCTCCAGCACTCTTTGTCTGTTGGTTTGTCCCTCTCTGTTGCCCTATCTGTTCTTTATGATTGATGGACTTGTTGATTGCCTCAGTGGCATCATAATGATGATGGGTATAATTCGATTAAGGGTAATGATCGGTCTCTCTGCTGTGCTTCCTCCATAAGCTGTTACAACTCTCTCTCTTTCTTTCTCCCACACAGTGCTACAACCATGTCCAGGCCAGCGGGGGGCAGTGTTAATGATGTCACCCGCTTCCTGTCCACGGGGGCGGGGCCTGGGTCACCAACCTCAGTGTTCTCCGCCTCCAGCCAAGCTGATTGGGCGGCTAAGAGACTCGTGTGGGTGCCTTCAGAGAAACATGGGTTTGAGGTAAGATTGATACAAAGCGTGGTTGAGCAGTATGTATTTTTTGATAGCTGTTGCTATGTGTTAGAGTTTATTATGGACAATATAAAGTGTGTGTATGTATATATATATCTATATATCTATATCCAGATAGATAGATATATTAGGGCTGTTGATTTAACTTGTTACTGTAATTAATTAGTGTTAAAATTGTAACGCAATTAATGTACCCGCCCTGCCCCATGTACATCATCTTAAATTTTGTTAGGCGTGTTCGACTTGAAGTGTCGCTGCATGATGCCCTAAAGACTGCAGTTATATGCCCTGAAATTCAGGAGATTGGGGGAAAATACCCCTGTATGAGATTTTGTCTCATATTTATATCATATTATATAATTGAGCAATATCACACGAGCAACTAGTGCAATATCACACGAGTGCTGTTTTTGTCCCAAATATCACCAGTGTATATGTGATACTGACTTTATACAATTCAATAAGAACTTGATACTGTGTTGTATTTTCGACAAAATATTGTCTGTTTTTGCTCAGTTTTGCAAATGCAAATATTACCTATTAAAGGCAAATCAGAAGTGTTGTGTGCCTCCAAGCAACACACAGTTTCTGAATGAATCTGCGTTTTGAAGGAATGGGGTGAACCAATGATTCAATGGGCCATTCATAAAGAGGGCAATTTACTTCATTCTTGAATGATTCAGCCATTTGAATGAATGAATGAATGAATGAATGGCTCAGTGTCTTATTCATTAAAACATTTACTGCCACCTACTGGCAGTTTTAGTTTCATTTCATAAAAAAAGATATTTTCATATTTACTAGTGCTGTCAAACGATTAATCGCGATTAATCGCATCCAAAATAAAAGTTTTTGTTTACGTAATATATGAGTGTGTACTGTGTATATTTATTATGTATATATAAATACAAACACATGCATGTATATATTTAAGAAAAATATGTTGTTTATATATTAAATATATTTATATATAATATAAAATATAAGAATATGAATATATAAATGTATATACATGTAAATATTTTCAAAATATATACTGTAAGTGTTTGTATTTATATATACATAATAAATATACATAGTACACATACATATATTATATAAACAAAAACTTTTATTTTGGATGCGATTAATCGCGATTAATCGTTTGACAGCACTAATATTTACATATTAATAAAAAATCTGAAAATAAAAAATCCTTATTAATGAAAAAAATCTAATTAAAGGGATAGTTCACACAAAAATTCAAAAAGTAAATTAAAAAAAGAAAAAAGAAAAAAAAATCTTTCTAAAGCTGCTTTTTTGAATATCTGTTTCATGCTTTTCTCTTATAACACAATAATGACTTTAAATTATCTATTGTAATTTTGTAATTTCTCAGCTAAAAATGATGTGTGATTAATAATTATATTAATTAATTGCCACATTGTGTAAATAATTAAATTAAAACTTTTAATCGATTAACAGCCCTAAATATCTATCTATCTATCTATCTATCTATCTATCTATCTATCTATCTATCTATCTATCTATCTATCTATCTATCTATCTATCTATCTCTTTCTCTCTCTCTCTGTCTGTGTGTGTGTGTGTACAGGTTTATTTGACAAAATATTTACTAAATTAGAAACAAATAATTTGAACATGGTGAAAAAAACTTTAAAAAACAATACCTTATATAGAAACTTCTTGATTCTGTAATCCTATTATAGTATAATCCTATTATATAAAAATTGTTACTAAAAAGGAAGTAGACATTGTAACCAACAGTGCACTCAGTAATCTGATTATGTCTGTGTGCTCTGGGAATCATATTTTGGCCAATAAAGGCCGTGTAACACATACAGAACACGACATAATATTACATGGATAATAATACGGATTAACAATAAATTATTAGGCAGAAATGTTAAACAGAGAAAGTAAACACAACAACTAATTCCACTGTAATGCTTAAATTATTATCCAACATTCTGATCCAAATTGATTAAAATTCTGTCATTATCCAAACCTGTATGAAAACAAAGGAAACAGGAAGTCTTTTCCAAACTGTGACAGCATACAGTGACAAGAATTCAAAGAAAATTCAAAAAGAACTAAAAATCATTATAAAAGCATAAAAGTGGTCCATGTGACTCATAAGCTACATTCCATAAACTTTGTAAGTCATATCATTGATTTTTGTGTAAAAACAAACCCAAGTTTAGGTTGCTGATGACTGAAAACTACTTAAACTTGCCACCTGAAGATTCGCTGTGCTGTGCTGGGTTGGTTTTTGTGTCTTTTGTAACCACAGATTGAGTTTGAATATTAAAAATTTCAAAGGCACAACATTAGGATTTAAAGCATAATAACGGCGAGTAAATGATCACGAAATGAACCAGATCTATTAGTTTGTCAGGTTCTTGAGGAGCAGATTACCACCCATTAGAAGCTGTAATCTGCTGCTCTCCTTTTGACCTTGTTTATGTTGTTCTCCGTCTAGTTCAAGTTTCCGATCTGAAAAGCTACTTCTGTGCAGCCCACCCACCAAACACGTGTTTGAGTCAGGGCTTTAGTGCTTTGATATGACACTGTGAATAGCGTGATACACTTGTTGAGCCAGTGGTTGCTAAACGGCACCGCAATACAAAATGAGGCCTCGTCATAAAGTGTCCCATGTCGAGAATGTGACTGACTGCCAGAGAGAACAGAGAGGGAGATCTCAGCACTTCCTGTTGGGGTCATGAAGGCGAAACTCTCTCTATGTCTCAGTATATCTATTTCTGTTTCTCAACCCCTGACACACTCCCCCTCAGACTGTCTGTCTCCATCAAACATCAATGTATTCTCTGTTTCCTACAAAGTGACTATGCCTGTGTGAGAAAGTCAGTCTGTAGAAGAGTATTAAACATCATTATCAATCTCTGAAACACAGAAACTGTGTGTGTTTATCTCACAATGTTGTTTGAATAAACCCACTAAAGTCCCACTGTAACATTTCTGGCAGAGTTAAAAAAACAACAAAAAAAAACTAACTAACTAACTAACTAACTAAATAAATAAATAATAGTAATTTAATAATATAATAATTTATATAATTTTATATATAAAATATCAATAAGACTAATATGAAAGCATATATTGTGTTTTATATAGTTTTAGTTGTATGTTTTATGCTAAATTAAGTTATTTATTTATTTATTTATTATTGCATTACAGTACAGAGACATAAATATGCTTAACTTCTATATATATATATATATATATACAGTGCCCTCCACTAATATTGGCACCCTTGGTAAATATGAGCAAAGGTGGCTGTGAAAATAAATCTGCATTGTTTATCCTTTTGATCTTTCATTCAAAAAATTCACAAAATTCTAACCTATCATTGAAGTAAAACAATTGAAAGTGGGGAGAAAATCTCATTGTGAATTAAATGCTTTCTCTAGTTCATATTGGCCACAATTATTGGCACCCAATTATTGCAATGTCCTTTTCCCAAGATAGCAGCCCTGAGTTTTCTCCTGTAATGCCTGAAGAGTTTGGAGAACACCTGATAAGAGATCAGAGACCATTCCTTCATGCAGAATCCCTCCAGATCCTTTTTATTCACAGCTCCATGTTGGTGCTTCTCCTTTTTAGTTCACCTCACTCATTTTCTATAGGGTTCAGGTCGGTCAGAGGACTGGGACAGCCATGGCAAAAGCTTCATTTTGTGCTCAGTGATCCATTTTTGTGTTGATTTTGATGTTTGTTTTGGATTATTGTGCTGATAGAAGAACCAACCACAGACCATTATAAGATTTCTAACAGAGTCAGTCAGCTTTAGATTTTTTATCTGTTGATATTTGAGAGAATCCATGATGGCATGCATCTGAACGCGATGTCCAGGACCTCCGGCAGAAAAACAGGCCAACAACATTAAAGATCCAGCAGTATATTTAACTGTGGGCATGGGGTACTTTTTATCCCTGTTTGTACTAAACCTGTTTAGTGGGTTTGCCGCCAAAAAGCTCTTTTTTTAGTTTCATCTGACCATAGAAGCCAGTGTCATTTGAAGTTCCAGTCGTGTCTGACAACTGAATAATCTGAAGTTTGTTTTTGGATGAGCGAGGAGAATTTTTCTTGAAACCCTCCTGAACAATATGTGGTGATGTAGGGGCTATTTGATATATATATATATATATATATATTTAGGCTTTCTGACTCCAAGACTCAACTAATCTCTGCAATTCTCCAGCCGTGATCCTTGGAGAGTCTGTGGCCACTCAAACTCTCCTCCTCACTGTGCATTAGGACGATATAGACACATGTCCTCTTCCAGGCAGATATGTAACATCTTTAGTTGATTAGAACCTCTTAATTATTGCTCTGATGGTGGAAATGTGGATTTTCAATGCTTTAGCTTTTGTCTTACAGCAACTTTCTATTTTGTGAAGCTCAACAATCTTGTTCTGCACATCAGAACTTTATTGTTTGGTTTTAGTCCTTGTGATGGATGATTAAGGGAATTTGGCCTTCGTTTTCTTTATATTTATAATCCTTTGGAACAGGAAGTCATAGCTGGACAATTTCATGCTCCTAGTCTCCCTGGTATGCTAAAAAAAAAAAAAAATGTAAATATGAATGGGAATATACTTCAGAGATATTTTACTCATAAGAATTTCCAGGGGTGCCAATAATTGTGGCCAACATGCATTGGAGAAAAACATTTATTTTATCATGACATTTTCTCCCCACTTTCAATTGTTTTACTTCAACTGATAGGTTAGAATTTTGTGAATTTTTATGAATGAAAGATCAAAAGGATAAACAATACAGATTTATTTTCACAGCCACCTTTGCTCAAATTTACCAAGGGTGCCAATGTTAGTGGAGGGCACTGTAGACATATATATATATATATATATATGCTGGTTATTCACTCCCCCCACAACAATTCCTGCCGGACCTGAGACTCAAACCCACAACCTTCGGGTTACAAGTCCAACTCTCTATCCATTAGGCCACGGCTGCCCAGTGTCCTTTAATAAAGGACAGTGACACATCAGCTGCAAATGTGGGCTTGATAACACATGTTCCATGAAAGATATTTTACAAAGACCACAGTCACATAGTCTCTCATCATCCTTTATTTTTCTGCCTGTGTTTCCTTCGGTCAGTCTGCAAGCGTGCGCGAGGAGCGGGGCGACGAGGTGGAGGTGGAGCTTACAGACAGTGGGAAGAAGCTGACGCTTTCCAGGGAGGAGCTCCAGCGGATGAACCCGCCCCGATTCAGTAAAGTTGAAGACATGGCTGATCTCACGTGCCTCAATGAGGCCTCTGTCTTAAACAACCTACGAGAGAGATACTATTCAGGACTCATATATGTGAGTGCTTCCCTGTAGTCAGAATTGTTCCCCACATGTTTTTAAGCGATCATTCAGTCCTGACACATGCCTGCGACTGTGCCCTGCCATCACATGACTGTGTGTGGGCATGTGTGTATGGGTTTTCTCTTGAGTAAGCAAGAAGGATAGTGTTACACACACAGACACACACGTGTGTGTTTGTTCATCGCAGGCTCGCAGTTCAAATTTCTGCTCAGGTTTCATGCTGAACGCAGCCAAGAAAGTACAAACACACATGCACAGATGCACTTATGTACACACAAGATCAAGGGCCCTTATTCATAACGCATCTGTCAAAAGAGTCACTTGAGCCCAGTGTTTACTTCACCCGACTTGGGTCAGTAATCAAATTTGAATGACCACATAAGATCACATTGATGTGAAAAATTACGCATTTCTGTGTTTGTGGATGTATAGTATATTCAGAAGCGGCATCATATTTCTGATCATTGTGTACAGTGGTAAACATGCCTCTTTTGACTATCAGCATGAAGTCTGGTCCGCTTAACAGCTCATTCTGACCAAAGAATTGTTGCTGGGTTTACATCCAATTATTTTTATAAGATTTTGAAATTTGCGCTTTAAAAATGGAATGGAAATAATCAATATAAACTCTAAAAATGTCCATAAAAGTGTCTATGCTTTGGATGATCAAGGACAATTTGACATGCTGTTTTTGTTAAATGTTAATATATACAATTAATATGTAAAAATGTTAAATATTTGATTCAGATTTTTCTATAATGTCAACAAAAATGTTATCCACTGAAATTATACAGTGTTTTAGTCAGAGTAAAATTGATTAAAACAATATGGTAAATATATTATTATTATTATTATTATTATTAATTATTATTTTAATTAACATAGCTCCAAAAAATAAGTTCTGCTTGTGAATATCTAATTTACTTGCAACTAAGTGCCTCAAAAAAATAATTTCAAAGCACTAGGGCTGAACAGTTAATAAAAATAAAATCGAAATCATGATTTGGCCTTGTTTGATTATCAAAATCAATTAATTTAAATAAATATGTTTGCCAGCAAAGGAAAAGCTTTTACCCTTTGGTTTTCCAATAAAAGATCAATCAAAGCTTAAAATAAGAAAATTAAGACATAAATAATATTATTGTCATTTTACAGTTGTATTGTAAAGCAAAATTATTATTGTTATTATTATTATTATTATTATTATTATTATTATTATCATTTTCTTAAACATTTTTTTTTTATTTTACCCTGAGATCCTTTTTAGTCTGAAGTCTTATAGTATTTCATATTTTGTTTAATATTTAATTTAATAATAATAATAATAATAATAATAATAATCATGACATTGATATAAAATCACACACTTTTGCGTAAATTGTGAAAACATTTTGTTTAATATTTAATTTAATAGTAATAATAATAACTATTGTCACATTGATATATGATCACACATTTTTGTGTAAATTATGCATCTGTTTTGTTTCATATTTAATTAATAATAATAACAATCGTCACATTGATTTATAATCACACATTTTTGCATAAATTGTGCAATTATTTTGTTTAATATTTAATTTAATAATAATAATAATAACAATTGTCACATTGATTTATAGTCACACATTTTGCATAAATTGTGCAACCATTTTGTTTAATATTTATTTAATAATAATAATAACAATCATCACGTTGATTGATAATTACACATTTTTGCGTAAAATTGTGCAACCATTTTGTTTAATATTTATTTAATAATAATAATAACAGTTGTCACATTGATCTATAATCACACATTTTTACATAAATTGTGCAACCCTATAAACATGCACATCAAGCCTAGAGTGCTTCAAAAAATCTTGGCACCTCATGATTCTTCCTTAAAATTGTTTATTGTACCAGTCTACTCAAAATGTGCTTTAGACTAATAAAAGCCTGAGAAATCTTGACTTCAGGAAGCTGGGTGAAGGCAGCCAATCAGATCTAAGCTTCTGATTTTTGCAAGTAACTGCTAGTTTAGCGTGATTTATCCATCAGGCAGTCAGTGAACAGACTGTGGGCAGTCTGTGGGTGGTCTGTCTGGGCAGCTCTGCCAAGAATAATTTCTACATATCCAACATCATTATTTCAATCTGAGTTCTTGTGTTTGTGTGTGACGCCCGACAGACATACTCTGGCCTGTTTTGTGTGGTGATCAACCCCTATAAGAACCTGCCCATCTATACAGAATCCATCATAGAGATGTATCGTGGGAAGAAACGACACGAGATGCCTCCACATATTTATGCCATATCGGAGGCGGCCTACAGGAGCATGCTGCAAGGTACCATGGCAACCAACTAACCTGCTTCAGTTTATGTGAATTTATTCATACACCTCTGCATCACAATATTTAGACAGAAAAGCCAGTTTCATGTTGCTGCATGAAGATTGAATTCTTTCACATACTTAGTAAGAGTGTGAAACCCCAGACATGACTGAGACACTGAGATTTGCCATTTTCAGCCTGTATCCTGCTCTTCAGGGTGTGTCTGTGGTTAATAAACTGGCCTGACCAGTGTGTGTGTGTGTGTGTGTGTGTGTGTGTGTTTTCAGGAAAAAAGAGCCATGCTGATTATGCCATGGGTCTTAACTCATTTCTAATAAATGACATAATGTTAATTTCGTTTTCTCACTGTCAAAAAGATTTACTGTTCTGATTTTTTTCAGTCTTAGTTAAAGACTTTGAGAAAGAAAACGTGCAGTTTTCCACACGAATATACAGAAAATACAACTGGAAGACAATTTATATACAATAATTATTAATTAAATTTATTAATTAATGGATTAACTGGTCTTTAAGATACAGGCTTGATGTCTTCTGTCCAACTGGTGCGCTGTAGGTCTGTTCTGAGAAAAACACTAAATGCAAATAGTTGAAGTGCAACAAACTATATAGTCATGCATAGTTACATAAAATAGTAAACTACTGTGTTTTGCCGCAGATTCGTCTGTCACTTGGAACTATGGCTAATGCTAATACAATTTAACCTAGTGCTTGTTATGATGAACAGTTCTGATACTTTGCACTGTTATTTTAGTTTTTTTTAAATATTCTACACACTTATTTATTTAAATTAGCTTTTGTCTTTATATTTTATATAAAATATATTGTTTAGCTTTTTTCGGGTTTAGTTTTAGCAATTTTAGTACTTGAGGTTTTCATTCGAAATTAAAATTTCAAGTTTTTTTCATCTACTATACATATGTATTAGGGGTGGGAATCTTTCGGTACCTCACGATTCGATTCGTATCAATCGATTTTCCGATTTTTAAACACGATTCACGATTTTTCATTACATTTTTGGTGCACACTGCAGGATCCTGAAAAAATGTATCGCAAAAATATTAAGCAGCACAACTGTTTTCAACATTGATAATAATAAGAAATGATTTTGAGCACCAAATCAGCATAATAGAACAATTTCTGAAGGATATATATGCATTATATTTATTAATTAAAAAATAAATATTAAATTAAAAAAATTAAATTTAAATAAAAACGTGACACTGAAAACTGAAGTAATGATTATACTAATCAAGTAATATAAGTAATATAATAAAAAATGAATTTTTATATATATATATATATATATATATATATATATATATATATATATATATATGGTTTATTGTATTTCAGCTTTATTTCAATTACCAAAAATTTGTAATGGTTTTAGTATTAGTTAACAATAACAACACTAAAAAAAAATATGTTGGGTTGCCATTGTCCAGTGTGTCCTGAAGCAAAACCTGTTCAGAATCACTGATATAGATGCTCTCAATAATAATATAGATTAATATACAGTTACTTTCAGTGTGTTTTGACGTCACCGCTACCTTAGAATACTTATAATTAAGTTATTATTCTGTAAGCATGTTTATTACATAGGCTTATATGTTTCCTCTCAATAACACATTTTTCATATTCACAGTAGCAAATTCACATACTTCAAAGTCACTGTAATTGTTCTTTTGTCATGCTAATGTCACTCTTCATGTGTGTTGTTTTCCTCACAGACAGAGAAGATCAGTCTATCCTGTGCACGTGAGTTTCCACTGGCTGTGACTGCTGCATATTTGACTTTGACTACATATTTGTGGAATTACAGCAGAAAGTTCAGAAAATATACTTTTCAGGCTCTTTCACGCCATCAAAACATATGACTTCTAATGATTGTAAATCAATAAACACTTACAGGGATAGTTCACCCCAAAATGAAAATTCTGTCATTAATTACTCACCCTCATGTCGTTCCAAACCCGTAAGACCACAAATTAAGATATTTTTGATGAAATCCAAGAGCTCTCTGACCCTCCCATAGACAGTAATGCAACTGTAATGTTCCCAGGTCCAGAAACGTAGTAAGGACATTGGTAAAACAGTCCATGTGACATCAGTGGCTCAACTTTAGTTTTGCGAAGCTACGAGAATACTTTTTTTCCGCAAAGAAAACAAAAATAACATAATTTACTCAACATTTCTTCTCCCCCGAGTTACGTCTTCCGCCATTTTAGAGAGTATCACAATGCATTCCCCTAAGCGTAAACAACACTTATTACGCAGATTACGTTCATACACGCGCTTTCCCTCCGAACGAAAACAACGCTGATTACGTCAAATACATTCTTGGGTACTCTCCAAAATGATGGAAGACGTAACTCAGGGGAGAAGAATTGTTGAGTAAATTGTGTTATTTTTGTTTTCTTTGCGTAAAAAAAAGTATTCTCGTAGCTTCGCAAAACGTCTATGGGAGGGTCAGAGAGCTCTCACATTCCTTTAAAAATATCTTAATTTGTGCTCCGAATATGAACAAAGGTCTTACGGGTTTGGAAATACATGAGAGTGAGTAATTAATGACAGAATTTTCATTTTTGGGTGAACTATCCCTTGAAGTGAACATTTAATGTGGAGAAGTTTACAGCATAAAGAGGGATATAACTATTTGACCCAGCAGAAGCCTACAGGCCGCAAAAAGACAAAGTTACAGTACCAGAAGGTCTTGCCCTGTTTATTCCCTCAGACCTGGTATAACCCACATGAACTTAATTCATTCAGACAGACAATCTAAACATGTTTTTCCACAGATCATTGTTTTCTTTCCCTTTACTGGCATGTGTTGCTAATTTTGTTTCAGCATATGTGTTTTGTATCTTGTTAAAAGCTAAGTCATCTGCTAGTATTTGTTTGAATAACTCTGAAAATAATCTAAACCTGTTTTACAGCAGAAGGTGGCTTATTTGCTCTGTTTATATATCTGTGTGTGTGTTCAGAGGGGAATCTGGTGCAGGAAAGACGGAGAACACAAAAAAAGTGATTCAGTATCTGGCACATGTGGCGTCCTCACACAAGTCTGGCACTCTGGGTCGTCCCAAAGACAGCGCCCTACAGGTAAGGATGGGGAGTCATTAGGGAGAGAAAAAGCAGCTATTTCTACTTTCTGCTTTTCTAACAAGTCAGCATATGCTTACCTTGCGATTTTATTTATTTATTTTTTTTCTGCTGCCTAGTTCTCCAATAACTCTGTTCAACAATATGAAAAAATAATACATAATGCAATAATACGAGAATAATTACAATAATATTACAACATTTTCTGCAGATCCAGTGTTTGTTGTTTGTACTTGCCTAGCCAATATGTTCACCAATAAAAATTACATTGGTTATATTTTTATCAACATTTTTTATTAAATCTGAAAAAAAAAAAAAAATTCATTAAATTATTAAAATTCTGGATGATAACAAATGCTGATGATAATTTGTTATGCTGTTGCTGATAACCAAAAAAATGGCAAATAATAAAATTAAAATTGTGGAAATTAAAATTTATTTAAAAAAAAAATCACTTATAATGTCAGATGGAACTCTTCATCTGAATCTTTCACACTTGCCATGGCTTATGCTTATTATTAACTCTTGAATTATAAAGCTGTAAATGCTGGTGTATCCGTGGGCTATATGCATCTTTTCTCTAATATTTCAATTTTCGCTCTTCTTGGTTGCTTTTCTCTCCCTGTCTCCCCTCTTTCCTGTGTCCTGCTGTTTCTTTCTGCTCTTCTTTTCTCTTTGTCCTCTGCTCTGCGCTGAAGATGGATGGTACGCGCTCTCTGGGTCGTGGCAGTAGCGCTGTGAACAGGGTGAGTGGGGCTTTTCTCTTCATGACTGACACATCCGGCTAACAGGAAGGAGTTCAGACTACAGCCGTTCTAATTCATGTCCTGCCACTTTAACCTCATAATGTGTGATATGTCTAATTAATGTGTGTGGATTTATTTGTTTTTGTTTTTTTGAACCAGGTTTTTATGTTTTTGCTCATCAACATGTTCTATTTTTTTGTCCCCTGTTTGTCCTGTTCACTTGTTCAACCACCACATCCCTCTCTTTTTTTGTGGACTCTAACAGACTGTGCAGTATGTGAGTATAGTTGTGCTCTAATTCTTACACTATGGGCCTGTAGGGGGCGCTGTATGTATATTGTATGTATAAAGCTTTGCTATAGTATTTTTTTGACCTATATAGACCATACTGGTCTATATGGGTAAGAGTGAAACCTCAGAGATTATCTAGCCTGTACATGGAATTTTTTTTTTTTTCATCTAAAGGCTTTTGCAGAGCTGCAATTTTATGAGTTTGCACTGTGTGTGTGTTTCTGACCTAGCTTTGATTTAGGACAAGTTTAACGGAAAATGTTTCCAGATGTTACCTATTTCAAAATGTAATTTTTGTTTACTTCCTTTTTTATAGTACACAATTTTCTTTTAGGGTTTGGCTTAGGGCAGTGGTTCTCAGTTTTATTTTACCTCATTTAAATAATTTACATTTATTCATCTAAAAGTACATTTATTTATTTATTTGTTTGACTGATTTTATGAAACATGTTTATGCAATTTTTCTTCGGACTTTGTATCACTTTTTTGTAACAACACCAAAAAAACAAAACTGAAAAATATTCAATGAAATCAGTGCATGTTCTCTAATTTTTGAAATTACACTGTTGAATTAAAAATTCGGATGAACTTTCTGTCATTTTTATTATTTTATTTTCTGTATACCCAAATAATAATTAATAGTTTTACTTTTTTTTTTAAATATTCAATTTTATATAAATATTTATTTATTTAATTTTATTTTTTGGTGTGCATTACCAACACAGTGATTTTTTTTTTTTGGAAATTGACAAAAAAAATATTTGAGAACTTGCCATCCATCCATCCCGTCTTACAATATATCTGCACTCCTTTTTTTGTGGGGGAATACCCCACATCTTGAATTAATGTTTGGAATATATAATAATTATAATTTCCTTTATTTAAACACAATAAGTCTGTGGTAAGTCTCCATTTAGTGAAGTAAACATGTATGTGTGTTTGTGTGAAAGTGTTTGGCTGCAGTCACATGCTGATGCTGATGCTGGTGCTGGTGCTGCGGGGTCTCTGAATACAGAGGTTTCCTGTTGGCTTTTTGCTGTAATGTTGGTAATATCCCTGCACTGACATGCTGTTCTTCCTGTCCTGTGTCTAGGGGGAACTGGAGAGACAATTACTGCAAGCAAACCCCATTCTTGAGGCCTTCGGCAATGCCAAAACTGTCAAAAATGACAACTCTTCCAGATTTGTAAGCCCTGCATCGGCACATCCAACCATCATCACTTGAACTTAGATATTAATGTTAATGTTTTGATCTATTCTAACATGCTCTTATATCTCTTTTAGGGCAAATTCATCAGAATCAATTTTGATGTTGCTGGATATATTGTTGGTGCTAATATTGAGACCTGTATCCTTCACACAGCCACTGAAAATCACCCTAAAAAACGCCAGTTGATAATTGAAACAAAATTCCTCGGAAAAGCAATGTAAAATTATAGAAGCTTTGTTTGCAGATACTACTTTATATTTTATGTTATGCAATGAGATTCATAAATTTGGGCCATGCCATTCAGTAAATGATAGCCTATAATGTACAGTATATAAACAAGGTTTCTACTGGTGCAATTTTCTTTAACCTGCATTTGTATCAGATCTGCTGGAGAAGTCTCGAGCCATTCGTCAGGCTAAAGACGAGCGAACCTTCCATATCTTCTACCAGCTCCTCTCTGGAGCTTCTGAGGCCATGAGAAGTCAGTAGATCACAAAAACACACATAACTCAGCATCACAATATTAAGGTTTTTATTCTCTTATCATTGAGTGCGTTTACATGGACCCTCTTAATGCGATTATAATGAGATTTTGACAATATTGCGATTAATCTTTACCTCATGTAAACGCAATTCT